>JAEMWC010000173.1:1155000-1187951 GCA_016490735.1 Pachyseris speciosa | reverse complement strand
AACTCCAGTAACTAAACAGCCAATTCTCATTCCACCCCTAAACCGCTGAGCTAGTTTCATTAGACAGAAAATCATTGAAGAAAATTTTCATTTTCATTTAAAGTTTGACATGCTTACAACCGTACTGTACACTTAAATAAATCGCAAAAATTGAGCTGTTGCTTTATATTTGAATACTAATGTTGCTGCTCTGCGGATATATTCTGGTGTGGCAGTCTCATAGTCTGTTGAAAACAAACTTTCAGCATTCTTGGCCATGTAATCTAAGAAGTCTTGAATATGTGTCACAACAAACTGTACACTCTTCTCGTCCAACGTGGAAAAGAAAGAGCATTGCCAAGTTTCACAAAAAGTCTCAGTAAATGTTCTGCACCATATAGATGTGACATTGGTAGATTAGGGTGTTCGGCAAGGACATCGCCATACTGTGTCCTTTCAAACTTGTAAAGTAACTGTGTGCCAAGCATAACATTAAAATATTCTTGAACACCATCTGCAACCTCTTGGACAACCCCAGGTTTCAGTCCATCTTCAGGATTAGCAGTTCGCGACTTTAAATACTCATCTAGGATTTCTTTAATGTTCTTTTTCCTTGGGATGGGTACAAGTTGTTTCTGACGTGTTATCAAATCCCAGTCATCTATAAGCCATTGCTTAAGATCATCTGGAATAGTTATTTTGACATCAACCCGTGAAATGTAGTTTTCATCACTTTCTACTGGATTGGCTATCCTAGATCTCTTTTTCCTTGCTGGACCAGGCACCTCAACTGCTGGTTCAGTGGCCCGTTTCAAATTGGGTCTTTCACTATCTCCTTGTGTAATCTTATCTGTCCGCTTTCTTGACTTCTTGCTTTTTTCTGTAAGGAAAATTACTTGCATCAATACAACAGCCTTGCAAAATAATTTTTACATTTACTACCATGTGGCATGAACTTTAATGAGTTTTTCTGCATAATAATCAAAATAAACTCAAAAAATAATCCACAGAACATTTACTCCATTTAGTTAGAGTTTCATATGTAAACCACCAGACAGAAATTTGCCAGAGATCCACCCAAAAATTGTTCTCAAAATGAAAATCTGTGAATTTCTCTTCCCGTGGAACAAAAAATAGGCAATCTAACAAATTAAACTCCATTGAAAATTACATGCGACAAAGTTTTACAATGTTGTTTACACTGTTACACAAGTTAACTGTGTTAGGGCACAGCTGATGTCAATGATCAACACAGCTACGATCTCTGTGGGGAGATTTGCCATAACTTACAAAAGAAACACAAATTTAGTTTGTAAACAGAAGTACCATAGTTTCCCCAACATCTAAATACCCCGCATTAACAAGCTTCCTGTATGCATTAGTCTAAAAATGCTTATGCACCTTCCAGCTTTGCTACCTCTGTGTCTTGTAATGATTTAGTACATGCACACCGGCACTCTGTTAACTTGGACAGAACTACATCTTCTGAAGAGACTGAAAATGTAATAAACCGACTATATCCATTTAAAAACACAGACAATCCCATTGTCCTTCCAAAACACATCAGCATGACATAAGCTCAAGGGGAACTTGCAAATTTAACAATCAGGAAATTCAACAAGAAACTAAAGCAGCTGTTAGATCAGGTCACATTACTGTTGTTGTTGCTGTTAGCTTCATGGAATCTCTTATTTTTTGGGTGCTCAACACAAAACACAAGATACAAAGAACCCATTAAATGTAATTAAAAATTCAGTACGAAACCACAAGAAAAGCTTGGTTTTTCAGTCTTTAGCTGCTCTTGCAACAGATCCCACAACCAAATTTGCTAACAAGGACACATTATACAATAAAAAAGTAGTATTATGTAATAAATATGTGGTGTTACAGCATATCTGACGGAGGTGTCTAGCTATATATTATGGCACGCCAACTGCAACAAGAAGTTTCACAAGCTTAATATCACGCAAGCTTATGAAAATATAACCATATTCTCCAGTCAGCAAATTTACCGTGTACACAAGGCATGACAGGCTCGTTCCTGGAATAATCCATTTAGTCCAAACTACCTCACTTCTATTACCCTAGATTCATCAAAAATTCCATCCAAAACCAAATTTTGTAATCTAAAAACCCATCAATACAACAATATTTCATAATATGCCCTTGGCTTACAGTGTAGTTTCACTTTGCAAATAAACTAACCGGTGAAAAACACACATTGGTTCTCTCCATCAAACATGCAAACTTGTTTCGACAGTATTAAGCTGCCTTTTGCTTTCCCATTTGCACAGTTTGATGTGTTACAGTGAACTTCGAATATTTTGAGTCGAACATCTTCTGATATGAGACAAGCAGGTTTCGGAAGCAGGCATTTAGCAAAACGCACGTGGTTTCTTCGCTCTATCAAACTTCGTGCCATAACTCTCTACTCCTCCCGCAATTTTCACAATCTTCCTATAAATTACCCCTTAAATGTTACTTTGGAACAGTTTAAGTAATACATACAAGTTCTGCTCTCTCAATTCTCTCTGTTTTTGGAGATTTGCCTCGTTAAATTTCAACACCCTGTTCTCGGGTACCCACTCATCCCAATTTTTGTTCCAACCATTGTAGTGGATAAGGTATTTGGTAACTTTGTCCTTCATTTGGCCCTTCATGCACTTTGCTTCGTAAATCAGAGGACCGTGGTAGCACAGGATCCGTTCACCCTCGCCAAACTTCAGTTTAGGTGGCATTTTCGATTGATTTTGCTGACTCACAAACCCAACACCGACCTCGCTCGCTTCGAAAGCGAACTGAAGGTCGAACATGTCGGCTGCGAAAACGTGGTACAATCGTCGTTGTTTGTTATAACGCGGCATGTGATTGGTTCAAATGTAGAACCATTGTTGAAAGTTGACCAATGAACATCAGTGTAGTTTAAAAGCATTCAATTTTCCCGCCGTTCACTTCGCACTCCAGTTACTGTACTTCCTTCTATGAGCTCCTTCTATGGCGATACTTCGTCTTCGCAATTCTTATAAAGTGATTTTAGGCTTATGTGTGGTATTTCTGATCTTGCTTTTGTCTGCGGAAATTTATTTCAGCTTCACCGAAGATGGCGATAGTTCTAAGCCCGTAGGCTTTTTCCGGAGGGAGGTACACAGCGAAGGATTTCAGGAAGGTGAAGGCAAAATATTTGATTTCCTGGAGGTTGACGAAAATTGGATTGATCGTTATTCCGAAGGTGGGCTAACTTTAGCTTCGGGTGTCGCTTGAGCTTGGTTCTATCAAATTGCTGATGTAAGCTTACGGGAATAAACAAGCTAATGATGTTGTGGAATGCATTTTTTTGCGGGTGGTGGGTGGTAGTAGTTTTTTTAGGGGGGGGGGGGGGGGGGATGAGTAGAGGTTGAAGAATAATGAGGGGACCCCTACTTCTAATAGACAATCGTCTTCTCAGTGGATGGTTTACCTATTTTGTTTATTCCTTTTCTGCAGAGGGAGTCTTTTATGATGAAGTTGAACATGCTTTGAAGAATCTCAAAAAGCCTGCAGCATATGCAGCAAAGCACAAGTTACCCATAGTTATTTGGTGGACACCTTTCACCAATGGCAATGATATCAAGAGATGTACACTAGGAGAATGTTACTTTACAGAGGCTCGCAAGTTTCAGACACATCCCAGGACAAAGGCCTTTATGTTCTATGGGACATCTTTTACTGCAAATGACTTGCCTCTTCCAAGGCTTGGTAAGCCCTTTCACCAACTTTTGCTAGCTACATACAGCAATCAGAAGTCAAGAGTTTCTTTTTTGATGCACTCTGATCTTACACCGCACAACAAAAAAGTTTTCCACTTATAGATGAGACGTACAAATAAGTAACTGAAAGGACATTTAATTTCTGGCTGCTCCTGTGGCTCATAAATATCCATGGTTGAGTTTGCTGATTTCTTTACTGCAGTAGAAGCCCCTTTGTTCATGGAGTAACTAATCGAATAAAACCAATGATTGAAAAATCAGTTGATCAATCAATGACAATCAAACTGCCTATGTGTAATTTTAGGCTGTTTTTCGATTTTGCTCAAAACTGCTGAAATTTTGCATGTGACCTAAAATTGAACTTAAAAATGTTGTGCCAGACTTTTTTCCTCTGATTTGCGCTTCATTTTTGAGAAATAACCTATGCAAAAAAACCTGTCAGCTCCGTCTGTTAAACCAGAAACAAAAGAAAGCTATTGTTTTTCTTGAAACAATGAAATCAGTGAGGTGGAAAATACGGGTAATAAAGCTTACACTGTATTAGCGATTTTGGTAAGCTTGCGCTGGTGGCGCAGTCAATAACATGTGCAATGCGAGGTGAAACTTTCGTGAGTTGCATGGTTCAATACCCACAGAAATTTTTTTTCAAGTGCCACCAATCTCTCTCTCCCTTTTTTCTCTTTTAATCTGAGCGCCTTGTAACAAGCTTTGGACCTCGAACTTGCCTCTTTCATACTTTAAATCGCCAGAATATGGCAGCCACCTATTTTTGAATCTGTGTGCAAAATAAGCTGCTAAAAATGCGAAGAAAATACCTTACGTATTCGTCGCCTGGCCAATTTTTTTCATGTGGCTTTCAATGTATTTAGTTTATAATACCTTGGTGTTTTTTCACTGGTTTGTACTTCGTTTTTTTTTTGCCATCAGTTTATGAAATGAATGTATGCAGAGGATTCAACACTTTTGAATCTCAATTGCAGTGTTTGAGATAAGATAAATTTGTTCACTGCAATATGTTCATATCAAAACCATACTTGACAGAAGTACAGTGGAAGATGATGCATGTAAGCACACCTCACTAACATCAGTGACGAGTGCCAGAAAATGTCAAAAAATCCCAACCACAATCATGACGACAAGTTGTATCGAATCTCCTCTGTAATTTAACTATAAACATTTACAGGTTATGTTCTAAATGTTGGGAGTTCAATGTTCAAGCTTGTTGCTTTGTTTTTCCTTGAAAAATTGTTGTAACCATGATAGAGCACAAACAGGAGGAAGGGACAAGAAATGAGAAGAAACTAGATGTGTGTAATGTTATGAAACATTCAGTGAACTTTATCTTATTCTGCTGATGGCCTACACAGTGTCATTGTTTTCATGACTAAAATACATCTAGTGACTTTGCCTTTCAGAAATCTTGACTGAAAATAATTACCTATCAAAGATCGATGACAGTCGAAACCAATCGATGCCAATTATCGATTGATATTGATAATCAATAGCAATCAATTAATTGGCATGGCTTCGTATTGATTGTCATAGATTGCCATCGATCGTCGATTAGTTACGCCCTGCTTTGTTGTAGCCAACATGACTGTTTTATAATGGTAGTGTAAGACAAAATAGTAATTATTGTGATGTATTATCTGCTCAGACAAGTTAATTTTTCCTGGAACCTTATCTTTCTGGGTGTAAGAAAAGGTATTTGAGTATGTGAATTATCATCGCAAACTGTTTATTCAGGCTTGTACCCCCAGGGGTTTGAACCCATGACCTCTGCGATACCGGTACAGTGCTCTACCAACTGAGCTAACACACCAACTGGGAGCTGGGACTGGTACCAGCTCCCAGTTTCAAATATATGATTTTCATATATTCATTCTCACATATTCATCACTCATGGATATATCACGAACCAACAAAATGACCAGCTCCCAGTTGGCTTGTTAGCTTAGTTGGTAGAGCACTGCATCGGTATCGCATAGGTCATGGGTTCAAACCCTGTATAAGCCTGAATTTTTTTTCAAGCTTTATTTCCACTACTGCTTATTTAAGTAGTGTTCATAACTGCAATGATCATTCACATACTCATTCTTTATTCCGCCGTTTCAAATATATGATTTTCATATATTCATTCTCAAAAAGGTATTTGGGAGTTATATGTAAACATCCCTTAAAGTGCCTATGAAGCAAAATTTGTTTCTCGCTAATTTTAAAGTTTAATTCATAAAACTCAACATTCCAAAATTTGAGGTGCTCTTGATTAAAATTGACGATTTTACAAGTGTTTGAAGTTGGGCTATTTTGCCCTCAAAAATGGCATTTGAATTGCGCGGCCAAAAAGACACGTGACAGTAGCTGTGACGCAATTTTGGGGACAAGTATTCCAACTATTTCACTATATTTCTTAAGCGCAAACACATTTTTGTACCCAAAATGACGTCACATCATAGAATTTCGTGAATAAAATCGACCAGACCCCTGACCATTTTTAAAGGCAAAATAGCCCAACTTCAAACGCTCGTAAAATCACCAATTTTAATCACGAGTACCTCAAATTTTGAGATTCTTGCGTTTTTAGGGGTAAACTTTAAAATTAGCAAGAAACAAATTTCGCTTCATAGGCACTTTAATTGACAACTCTCCACTGCTGCCGTGTTTTCAGATCTTTATTACTCAAGTATTCAGTTAATAAAAGGGGAAGTATCATGGATTTTTAGTAAAACTCTGGAAATCAAAAGGGCAACCCTGTCAAACCTATTTGATGCAGTAGGCAGGATAAAAAGAGTAGAAGGCAGAAAGGGCCTTCTAGCGGGATCGGGGGACATTCAATCCCCAAAATTTTGAAAATAACTGCTTCAAATGGTTCCAACTGGGCACTTTAGGGGTAAACTCACTCTATTCCATCCATCATTTACCACCTGTAATCTAAGCAGGAAATTAAAAGCAAAGGTATTAAGCAAGTATTTCTTATTAAATACATTAAGTGTAGAGTAGATGGCAAATACGCTGCTGTAGGCACAAATCACCGGCTGCCGCCTTATTTTGACTGGGCTGAAAGAGGCCTTTTTGTCACTGGCAAATGAGAAAAAATTTTCTTCAAAATGCTTATTTTAGATCACTGTAACTATTCTTAAAATGTGTTTGGTTATGGGCAGCCAAGATGAAAATGAATTGGAACTTGAAAAAGTCGGGCCAACATTTTCAAGTTCCTCCCTTGTGTCTTAGATGAAATTGGTAGTAAGTTGTTGTGATGCATGTTTTCTTTTAAAATGCACTTGATTTCATCTCAATAGGGACCCAGAAGTAATTCATGAATGAAAAAGACACTGAAAATTGATTTTAATTAGCAATTTTTGGGCCAAAATATGGGATAATTACCATGATACTATCTCTTTAATACATCAGTCATTTATTTAGAAATATGAGAGAAACAGTCACCTTCCCCTGAGAAAGCATCCCTTTAACAACCACCTCTACATAACAGCCAGCAGATTTTGCCTGAGGGTAGTTGTTGTGAAGAGTGAAACTGTATTAAATACTTTATGGTTTCATCAAACATACCAGTCACTTTTGGAAGTGAGTTCCCTGCTAGCAGAGGCTTCTTTTCCTTGTATTCAGCGTGCCGGAGAAAAAAGACCTCTGCCATGGGTCGAAACGGTCTTTGATTAAGCCACTGTCTGAGTTCGTAGATGTGGGTTTTAAAACGCATGCTCCATGTATTGTTTGTCATTTAATCATGTGCTAAAAACATCACGTGATGGTTCGGTCGCTAAGAAACCGTGATGCATGCTCAACACAGACCGTTTTGACCCATGGCAGAGGTCTCTTTTCTCCAGCACTCTGAATACAAGGAAAAGAGGCCTCTGCTAGCAGGGAAGGAAGTGAGCAGCCCAGTGCAGCCAAGAGGCAGAAAATGCATGCTATCCCACAATGTTTCATATGAAATTGTTTCTCATTGTAATAGTTTGAACAGTTTATTTGCCAGAAAAAAAGTAAATACATACATACATACAGACATTTCAATATTAATATTACAAAAATTAGAGATAAAGAGATGTAAATTGTAAGTAAATGAATTAAAGGTATTTTCCTGGCTAGGAGGCTCAAATTGAAACCTAGGGGCTTATTATATGAGCTCCATGATAAAAAGAAAGCAAAGCAAAACAGACTAAAAGCAGCAAAAAACAAGTATTATTTACAAGTGGTGAATCAGCTGAGAAGAAATGTTTTTAATCTGGTTTTTAAAAGAGAAATGGAAGCAGCACTTTGTATATTGATATTTGTAATCTTCTGTCGTATCTACTTTCAGGACATCATGAGTGGGCATTGTTTCATGAAGAATCCCCAAAGAACAACCCCATATTGCACCATCAAACTACGATTGAGTTGTTTAACCACACTGCTACGTTTCGAAGGTCATCGCATTACCCTCTGGTGACTCAAATGTTGTCATCTCTAGAGGACTTGATGAGAAAGCCTAAATATGACATTCATGAGAAGAGCACTAATGGGCTTGCTGCAGTTGTGTACGTTCAAAGTGGATGTAACCCTCCCTCAGATAGAGATGAGTATGTTGCGGAACTGATGAAGTACATTAGAGTTGATTCTTATGGTGCTTGCTTGCATAATAAAGATCTTCCAGAAGAAGTCAAGAACCCTTTATCTATGGATGATAAAGTTTTTCACAATATTGTTGCAAAATACAAGTTTACATTGTCATTTGAGAATGCAATTTGTGAAGACTATGTGACTGAGAAACTTTGGAGACCTCTTATTTTAGGGTCTGTCCCTGTTTACAAGGGGTCCCCGACAGTTCAAGACTGGATGCCAAACAATCATTCCATTGTACTTGTTGACAACTTTCCAAGTCCAAAGGATTTAGCCAATTTTATTACAAGTATAGACAAAAATGACAAAGATTATGCTAAATATTTAGAATTTAAAACAAAAGGTATTATGAATATAAGACTATTAAAGACCATGAGAAATCGCCCATGGGGGCATACCTTTGAAGAACAGAATTATGTTACGGGGTTCGAGTGTTTTGTTTGTGACAGAATTCATGAAAATATAAAGCGCAAGGCATCAAAAGTTGCAGAAAAGAAGTTTGTTGCCTCTCAAGAACACTATGGCTGCCCAAGGCCAAAAAAATACAATTTTCTTCGTTCTACCAATTCAGATGTTTCTGGGGAAAGAGATTTGTGGTGGCAAGAGTATGATCATAGTCTTGAAGAATCAGAAGAACTTAATCGACACGTGAAATCTAACTGGTACTTCTGATGTGTTGTGAAGCATACTGACATTCCATGTTTCATTGGAGGATTTTAAGGCAGTACAAGTGGTACTCAGGTTGATTTTTTAATCATCTTACTTTGTAAGGATTTGAGTTTAGTTAAGTTTGGAATGCTAACTTGTTTTTGTTTGCCTTGTCATCCTGTCTTCAGGGACCACTTTAAATGAATGCCATGTACCAGCAAACAACAATATTTTCTTAGCCTTATTGCAGAAGTTCAATCAAAAATTGTTTTTGAGACTCTTTGTAACATGTCACTATTAACTTCGTTTACCTATATTTAACGCTTAGATTATGAGCTCGGGATTTCTATTGCGTGCACATAGAAATCGAGAGCAAATAATCTAATTGTTTTAGTATAAATCTCCTAGTCGTTCAAAACTAAACAAGTAAATTATCTAAATTCTCCTTGCAGTCACATCAAAAATGCAAAGAAGGGGCCACCATTTTGTTGACAACCACTACTCACTATCTATCACATAATAGATAGCGAGTAGCACAGCCAATCAGAGAACGGCATTTGTGATAGAATGCTACTAGATTTATACTAATGAAAAATAAATCTTAGTTTCAAACACATAAAGGAAAACAACCTATCAGTAGTGCATTTTCATTTTCCATATAGCACAATTCAGACTACCAAGGCACCAGTCTCATCCCCAGCCAATGCCAAACGTCACACTATATAAAGATTTCTGACATGTATTTTAAGGTGGCTCCCACCGGTTTCTAGCACTTTCCAGCTCTTGTACTTTGATGGATCATCACTACCGATCTTTCTAAGTTATCTTTATAGTGGTATCAACCAAATGCCCAGTCATTGGTGAACAAGTTACGACATTTTTGTTTACTGACGTAATAAGCGACACATAGAGACTATATCCTGTTACTGAAACACCGACTTGTAATTCCAGCTTTAAGGACAAATGACTCAAAAATGAGCATGGTGACCCCCATTTTTTATGTCAAGATCCAATATTTTGCAAAATTCAAAAAATATTTTAGGAGTGGATTCAGAGCCACCTTAAGGTGGCCCATGGGTATTTATGGGGTCGTGTGGTCCCTTTTTAGATTGCGTTTTTGAAAAGGAAAACATGGACCGATTTCTTAGAAATTTCAGCCTCCGAAAGACAAATCCTTGAATAATATAATCATTTAGATTTTATGGCGATCGGAATCGAATTCTTTCTGTAGTAAAAGGTTTTCTAAGACCTTCTTTTTCAAGAAAATGCAATTATTTCTTATCTGACATGGTGAATTTTTTTACAAACACATTGAAGAGACTAAAAAACAGTGAAGGTTTACCCACAGCGAGTTACATGAGAATCCAAACTGTAGATTTGCCAAATCATCGACTTGTTAATTTTGCCCTCAAAACTGCTCTCCTCTCATGTCTGACTCAATTGTTGTCTAAATGTGGGAGATATACTTATTCAGAACCCACCATTTTTAACGGTGACATCATTTACACCTTATGTATAAGAGCCTAAAAGATCGAAGACTTACATCAAATGTAAGCAATCAATTAAGATGTGTGGTTTTTTCGACTGCTTGTTGGAGGAAAGCAAATAAATCATATTTCAAATTACTCAAAATTTCTCGATTTGTTTTACATTCTTTTCAAATAGTACAATGCAAAACAAATCGAGAAATGTTGAGTAATCTGAAATAATGATTTATTTGCTTTCCTCCAACAAGCAGTCGAAAAACCACACATCTTTATTGATTGCTAACATTTGATGTAATTCTTCGATCTTTTAGGCTCTTATACATAAGGTGTAAATGATGTCAGCCTTAAAAATGGTAGATTTTGGGTAAGTATATCTCCCACATTTAGATGACAATTGAGTCACACGTCAGAGGAGAGCAGTTTTGAGGGCAAAATTAACAAGTTGATGATTTGGCAAATCTACGGTTGGATTCTCATGTAACTCGCTGTGGGTAAACCTTCACTGTTTTTTGGTCTCTTCGATGTGTTTGTAAAAAATTCACCTTGTCAAATAATTAATAATTGCATTTTCTTGAAAAAGAAGGTCTTAGAAAACCTTTTACTACAAAAAGAATTCAATTCCGATTGCCATAAAATCTAAATTATTATATTATTCAAGGATTCTTCTTTCGGAGGCTGAAATTTCTAAGAAATCGGTCCACGTTTTCCTTTTCAAAAACACAATTTAAAAAGGGTCCACATGACCCCATAAATACCTGCGGGCCACCTTAAATTTTTGAAAATTCAAGGTGGCTCCGAGTCCGCTCCTACAAAATTTTTGAATTTTGCAAAGTTATATTTTTCTTTGCTATTTCCCAACAATAAAAAATGAGGGTCATGAAGCATTCACAAATTACTGTCAGTGATGATCTTTGACATTCTTTACTCCTGAAGAGTGTACAGCAAAGTCTTAGTGTGTTGGAGCAAACTGCTTTCTGATAACTAAGGCTAGTAACGACCACATCACAATCCCAGAGGTTTACAAAACTTGGCACATGCAAGAGTCTCACACCACATTTTTTTGAAACTGCACACAATGTTCTCCCATTGCGTGCTTTTATCGTAGTACCACCCCATTTTCAAATCAAGTGAAAAACTTTATTATTTAAACTGTTGAAGGCCTAAGCATTAGTTGAAATGTCTTGACAATACATCTACAAAACTAGACCACATCAAACCACTAACAAATCAACTAGGCTACTGTCTGACCAGAATAGAGTCAGGTATGTTGTGCTTATTACAAACTAAGCAGTGTTAGCATTCACATGTCCTTTCATTTCAATACAGTCGAACCTCGATTATCTGGACTAGCTGGGACTGTATAAAATTAATAATCCAGATAATCAAACATGAATATCACGAGGCAAAATAAAACTGAACAAATTTATTTTTAGGAAAGTGGAATTTAATGCAATAGTACGTTCTGTATTTTAGAATTTAACTTCATGCATAACTTTGGTCTAAAACGTTTGATCTTGGAAAGGAAAAAAACTATTTTAAACACTTTTCAATGCCTAAACTAAAAATAAATCACAATTATGATAGTTTCTAGTGATCTTCATCGTGCCTTGTTAATATTCATCATGCTTTGTTAATATTCAACAATCTGGGAGCACGGGAAATAGTCTGGATAATCGAGGTATGCCTGTGCTACCGATAGAAATACAAAAATTATGTTCCATTTTCAAGTGACACCAACATGAACTTCAATGTATGACACAATTCAAAAACCTGGATACTCTGAAATGCAAATCAGTTTATTTTCCAACTCACTTAAGTACTGTTGGAATAAAGGAAAGGATAGACTACAAACATGCTGCAATCATTATAGTTATTAATTTTTTTTGTATGGTTATCTGTACAGAAAAGAAAGTAGTCAATATTGTAAAGAGAATATGTGGTTTACCATGCTCATTGACCTCATGTTAATTAACCTTCTTCTTATACTTTCTTTGTAACTAATGTTAAAAGGTTACATTGGATAATAAAATAATATTTATTTATTACTCACTGGTGTTTTGGTCTCTAATATGCTGTATCACAGCAAGTCTGGTTGTCTTTTGTATAATTTTGATTTAGAGAACAACTCATAAATTATGTTGCAAAACCCTTTATACACCAAAACACTCAAACAGCCTTTCATCAAAGTCTGAAAAGCTTTTTTAACACGATATGCTCAATTTGAAAACTAAGATAATAATTATTTGTGTATGCATGGCACACCTACACCCGCTGTATGGTTTGGCCATCTCTTCCTGTTAATCTCCAAATCTCAAAAAATCTCCTGAAGGCCCTAGCTGTATAGCTGTATAGCAGTACTCTTCTTTCTATGTTAACTAAATGCTTTCTGAATACAAATGAATACAAATGCATGGAAGATCACAAGATTGTCAAGTGCCTTACAAACTTTAACACAACAACACATCATACTTTCTTTTCAATGAGTCCACTTAACATTAACTTACGGAAAAACTTCTAAAAGCCAAGATGTGGGAAAATGTTTTTTTTTTTCTGATGTTATTCACTCATGTACCAGTAAGTTGTTTCAACCAGCAGAAGATTTTAATCATTCTTGCCCATAAAGGCAACCAAAAATAATTAAATATTAAATAAAAACTGAGTAGTAAACATAACCAGCTATGAACTATCTCACTGACCAATGAGACTGGATCCTGATTCACAAAATTCCTTGCATATTCGTGTGCTTTTTCCTTTTTCATCCAACCTCACATTTTTTTCTCAGTCTTTAGTCAAAGATAGAGGATTGGAGGAAAGTAAAAATTGAAAATTACAAAATGTTTTAAGAAGAAGAGTTTGCAAAGTATAAACGAATGTCTTGTGCTTTTATCTCACATAGAATGGTTGAGATCCACAACATTGCCACTGTAAAAAAAAAGTGTAGCAGGTTTGAATGCTGAAGTTCTAATCAAAATCAAATCAAATCAAATCAACTTTTGTTTAACGAGGGTGACACTTAACAGCCCTCAACATTCCGGATCGAATTGGAATTTAAAAATGTTGGTTTTTGAAACCGGAGTACCCAGAGATAAACCTCTCAGAGCAGAGTAGAGAACCAACAACAAACTGATAACTGTGAATGATATATGAAATGAATCATATATGAACTGCCGAAATGAAATCAAATGAAGAATGATCCTCGCAGTTGTGAACGCAATTTATGCAATAATTATTGCGAAAAGAAGCCTGAAAAAAATATTCAGGACTTCAACGGGGTTTGAACCCGTGACCTCGTGATTACTGGTGCGATGCTCTAACCAACTGAGCTATGAAGCCACTGATGTTGGGAGCAGGTCATTTGATTTCATTTCCGCAGTTCGTATATGATTCATTTCATATATCATTCACACTCATTTCTTTCACGGGAACATATGAACCCACAATAATATTATTGACCTGCTCCCAATGTCAGTGGCTTTATAGCTCAGTTGGTTAGAGCATCGCACCGGTAATCGCGAGGTCACGGGTTTAAACCCCGTTGAAGTCCTGAATATTTTTTTCAGGCTTCTTTTCGCAATTGCATAAATTGCGTTCACAACTGCGAGGATCATTCTTCATTTGAAACTGATAACTGTCAAAAATCTCTGAAGAAGCCAGTTCTATGAGTTGCAAGCCATAAACAAAACAAAGGTTTGCCAGCTGGGGCCGAGTTGCTTGAAGCATGGTTAGCACAAACCATTGGTTTTAAGATGTATTAAAACCTATAGATTGTCATGGTATTTAACCCGGGTTGACGCTAACCATGCTTCGAGTAACTGAGCCCGGGCCTTTTGTTAACAGCCACCTTGAATTGTAAAGGTAATTCCTCTGAAATAAAAGTGATAAATGATTTTGATTCAAACTTTGTCCACTGAATATTTATCACACGCGAACTTCAATTTTGAAATAAAAATGGGAGGTGCACATGCTCATTGAGGAGGAGTGTGGCATTGAAAATACCCCATTCTGTCATTATTTCATGCTTATTATAAGAACATGTTCCAAGTTATTGTAAAACCTTTGTGAGCCCAGACTCATTCTAAGCTTGATTTAGACAGAAAGCAGAATTGATTCCAAATTTCTTGACATGGTTACCAAAACTGCAAATAGAAAAGACCGTAGTGTATATGTAGCTGCCATTTTCCTTACAAAATTCAATTCAGCAATAGAAATCAGATCAGTCTTTTCTCATGCAAAGTGTATAATTAGTTGATTTAAATGACTGGAAAAAATATGCAGTGCCCGTGCTTGCTAGTGAGCTACAGGCATTTTTCAACTGACAGAGCTCAATCTCAAGGCAAATCCCCATGTTTTCAATGTGCACTGCAGTAGAGTGCACTAATGATGCCATAAGTCACGCACAGTAAGGATGCACGATGCAAATGCGAGGAATCACCTTAAAGATCTTCACTGAGGTCACCAGCCATCATAGCCAGTGGCTGGGAGGTAAAAAGAGCCCTGTAAGTATGGAAAATACTCTTCACTTTGATGTTAATCTGGTCAATTTATCATGCCAACTGAGAACAAGTGTAAAAGGAATTCACAAATGTGCTTATTATTAGCTTTTAATTCTTTCTTTTTAGTATATATTTATATATTATCCTTGTAAGTATTTTAGCTTTTTACATTTATTTACTTTGGTCAAACTAGCACCTTGTGTGCTATGCAATCACTGAGTTTAAATAAAGATTTTGTTGTTGTTGTCTTAAACCTATCAGATGAGAGATCAAACCACAAGACATTTGAAACACAAGCCCAAAGGGGTCTCTTTCTCCTCCTATGGTTTTACTGTACCACAGAAGGTTTTAGGTCTTGGCCACCCACCCCACTGGCTTTAAACACAGACAAACGCTACTTCCACAAAAGGTATGTTCTTAAGAAATCCAATATCTGTTTCTACTATCCTTTACAAGACTGCCTCCCCCTCCCCACCCCCTCAAGGCCCTTTGATACTCCCTCTTCAAATTTCCAATAATCTTCAATTTCAGTGGGGGTGGAGGGCGAGGGGAAGTAGAGATGGTAAGGATACCAGAAGAACATTAATCAAGTCTTCCATTCATGATAAAATGATATAGGGATACCTATATGATAGGGGTGCCTAATAATTATTGTCTGAACATGGTGCTGGGATAATAGTAACATAATGGTTAAAACTAAGTAAACATAACTACTGCGTTAAATCTCTCAGTAAATAAAATATGGACAACAAAAGTCACTGTACAAATAAACCTACCGGTATGTTATGACTAGCAATACTATATAAGAACTGTAAGTTTAAACTGTGTTAAAAGTTGGTAAAATTAATGCCTTTATAGCACTTGCAAAGTACATGCAATGCATGGATCAATTAATAATTAATTAAACCTCCTCTACACTTTGCACATCATCGCCACCATTATCATCGTCTTTGTCAATTTCTTTCTCGTCCAACCCATTGCTTTCCTCCATGTCATTGTCATCTTTGTCACCGCTTTCCAGCTGTGATGTATCAGCATCATTAGGTTTGCTTATATCGGAATGTGAAGAAATGGTCTCACAAACAGGTGGCTGTACCAGGACAGTCACTGGGCTTGCTGATGGCTAGATGTACATGTAAACACAAAGGAAATAAATCAATTAACTGACTGAAAAAAAGTTAAGGGGCACCGTGAATGCAATTTCGATAAACCCAAAGATGTATTTGCAACATTTAATTAATAGAACCTATAAAAAGTTACAGTTTTTTTTACGTAGTGCTTGTTTTGAGAATTTGACACTATTTGCAGTTGTCTTATGGCTGTGTATGACATGGAGAAGATGGGTTACTTGAAAAAGTTAGGCTAACGTTTTCAAGTTTTGTCACTGTGTCTTGGAAAAATCACCATAATTAAAATAATATTCGTTTCTTTTCCTTCCAAGAAAACATTTTGGTCTTTTGTATAACAGAAAAAGGACTTCACCACAAACAAACCTATAACAAGAATTGCTGTGACAGTAGCTCTTCAGTTTTATTGTATAGGGTGTGAAGCCCACATAGCTGAAATTGCTTAGTCCCTTGCAAGGTGCATAGGTGTCTAACCACATCCTGATGATAATTAACAATAATATTATTGGACGAGGTTAAGCAAAATGTTGTGATTTGTGACCAGTGGTGAGCAGATCAATTATTTTAATAATTGATCTGCGAGACACTGGCAAATAATTGATCCGCGAGACACTGACAAATCACGATATTTTGCGAAAACCGAGTTCAATAATAGTTTTATCATTTGATCACCAGGCTTGTTTTTCATTATATTTTTCGGGAAGTGTGAAACGATCCGCCATTTTACATTGAATTTGAGGAGCATGGACCCGTGGACACAACTACGCATGAGCAGAATATTATTTGCAGCAAAATTACAGTAGGATGGTAAAGCGCACGAGCAGACCATTATTTGTAGGCAGTTATTTGTAGGTCACGTGGTAGGCTCTGGGCCAATGAAAAGGAAGGGAAAATAGTATCGAATGATAATAATTATTATTAATAATTAATTAGTTATCACCATCAACCTTGTTGCCAATTTGTCACCACTCCAATTGTTTGGGGAAGGTGCACCAGGGTTGTTGAGAAGTAGCCGACTGCCTACTTCACTACCTCGCCGACCACTCTGCTAGGCTGTTGTTCAGAAGAGTTGATATTTTCAAAAAACTTGCCTGCCCTAGTTCCACAAGAGGTAGCCTACTACATTAGTGACAAACCTGGTACACTATGGAAAATCAATACCATGTTTTGTGCTGGCCTAAGATTAATGACAATGTTAAATAATTACATGAGGTCTACACCCCATCCACAACTTCTATCATAAAATTATGCATTGCTTTAAATAACCCTGAATAAACAAATTTCCAATCTCAGAACTGTACTTCGTCTAGCATTTACTAAGCAAAGTACAGCATTCCAGTGTCAACTCACCTGTGTTCTGGAATACACTGCTGCTTGTAACTGCTTTTCAAGTTGAAGGATCTTCACATCCTTTCTCAAATTCTCTGTTTCCAATCTTTGAAGTTGGTGTTCCAATCTGCAGAGTTCTCCTTCCTACAAAAAAGAATCAAAGTACAACTGTGAAGAAGTCGTGGATATGTGACCTTATTTGTGATAAGGGGGATTAAGCCAAGGTGACTCGAGAAAACGGCGTTTTAACTAGTTTAAATGGGTGAAAACTCTTTCTCAAAAGTGTTTAAACAACTTTTTAATGCGTTCCGAAACGTCCAGCTCTTTTGAGCATCAATTTTATTGTTCATGAGCTTAACACAATTTAACCTCAGGGTTCATATTTACATATTCGCGTTTGAATGAATTATCGAGGCAGGGACATATCGTGGGAGTTAAAAAAATGTGCTCCTTTTGAAAGGTTTCTGTCTTGTCCATATGGTCAGATAAATATCAGGCGAAAAGGACGATTTCGCCAAAACGAAGCCTGCCAACACACCGCAGTATTTCGAGTAGATTGTTACATAAAGCTGTCGAACAAACGTGAACGCAACCGAAACTTGACATATGCAAATTATGCTTTTTACTGCCGGTCGGAAATGCAACATTTGCCGTCGTTTTCAAAAACAACCATCGATGCCATGCTCTTGGATATAAAAATAATCAAGTTTCATTCAAAACTTTTACTGAAAAGAGTGGCGCGTTTAGTTAAAAAGAAGAATATTTCTCAAAGCAAACTTGTGTTTACATTGTTGCTAGACGCGATGGCGCCACCTAAAAATAGTTTAATTTTAGATTGTATTGGTTTCGTTAGAATATTATTTCCAACACTGAAAATGGCTTCGCGAATGCAGCTATATTGGTGTCAAATGTTTTCGCCGTCAATTCCTATACACACTTGGAAAATATCTTGGGTTGAACGGCTCATATATTTTTTCCACAGATCGTGAATTGGATGAACGAAGAAGAAGCTGCGCTTGTGACAGAATATTGATTATAATTTCTTTCGCCGTTCGGCTGTTTGATCGGACGTTCCTTTAGCTGTTTACTTCTTTCGATCCGAGCTGAAATAAAGTTACTTTACTTTACTTTTTTCATTCCGTTCATTGGTTCGACTGTTGCTCCTCAGACATTACTTTGGAAAGCCGATAGAGGTATTCCGGCAATACTTCGGAAAATCGATATCTATTGGTATGCTGTTGACATATCGATTTGTTTACATCTGAGTGAGTGACAAATTTGCATAATCTGCCCCCTCACAATACTCGTTCCTACGCTTTCGCGTATCCACGACTAAAAACCAAAATGCCATACATGAGACAAATACAGCTGCATGGAAATGGTATGCAGATGACGGTACACTGTAATTATAGGATATTGGAAATTCTTATGTTTGCAAAGTGAAATTTTAAAGTTCAGTACACTTGCAATTGATCTACAACTGAACTAAGTGGAATATAGTTTACTTTATGAAAAGAGCGAGATGGTAAGTTTCTAGTGTAGTAAATGAATGAAAGATGTGATTTATTCAATACTGTCACGTGTAAGTTTCTTGTGTGGTACCACTGTGCCCAGGGTTCACAAATTTATTGATGGGTGAAGTCAGTGTGACTTCTGCTTCAGTGCAATTTTGCAATTTATTTGTGTCATAACACCATTTCCCCATTTTGATGCAAAACCCTGAGAGAGTCCTAAAGCATTCTGAGATTAGGACACAACATCGAGCCTGTCATACTCAGAAAATTTTTAAAGTACTAACTCAAGGACCAGACCAACTGCATTTTATTGAAATCTAGAGGTACTAATCTGTACTTGTAATTAGATAGTTTCCCGATCAGTGCTCCAGATAAGAGGGGGGTCTCGGGTCAAAAACCCCACAAGCTCAGCTCCATGACCCAACAAATTCATAGAAAATTATTTAAAATGGTTTGGTGGGAACAGTGGGAATTTGACCCGTAGGAATTCCCTGTTGACACCCTGCCTTAAAAACTTATCTGGAACCCTGCCTGATGTGTGGCGAGTTTTAAACAAATTCTATGAGAGTGTTTAAAGAAATTTTCAGCTGAAGTTCTTGATTGTTAACATTAAACAAATCTAATTGAGTCACTGTAGCACATGTTCACCAGGCTTACATGAAGTGCATTTAGAGTGCATGTTATTTTTATACATATGAACTACATTTCCTGAAAAGTGGTACAAAATCACTTCAATTGATTTCAAAAAATATGAACTTGAATAAGGTGGCTATTTTGGATTTTTGTCACAACATGGCTACATTTAAAATACACTGAGGCGAATATTTGAAAAAGTGGTTGATGAATTTCTTTTAACTACATATAGGTGATCCTATAGTTAAATTACTTTTTTCAAAGACCCCTCAATCTCAAGGTAATTGAAATCAAGTAAGGTGGTCAAACATTGATATCAAATTGTGCAAATTTTGCTTTCACATTTTTGGTGCCTACTAATTTTTTTTGTTGGTCGCTTGTTTGTCTCATTATGTATGTCCACTGTTAAGAATTTTCATACTTCCATTAATTCCAATGCACCATGCTTTTACGACAAGGCACCAGTGCCTTCGGCCCACTGAAGTTGATTATTCTAATCTGTATATCAGTGTTATCTATAAAATAATAGGCACTAGCTGTCAGTCACACACGCATTGGGAAGTACTGTCAGTAATACTCTGAGCGAGTAGGACTGAGTGGGTCTTGGCATAAGCTGGTTCAGAGCATTACAGCATAACACTGAACTTCGTTCTCAGAAGGCAATAGCGCATTGTTGGGAAAGTATAGTGCATTGGAATCCATGCTAGTAAGAAAATTCTTAACAATGGACATGTGTAATGAGACAAACAAGCATAGTACAGTGTAACCATGGAATTCAGGATGAAATCAACATTTTTTTACCATGTTTTGGTGGTTGTTTGCTCTCCCTTATTGAGAAGGACACCATTTTCAGCCCGTGGTGCGTTTGTGAGGGTCTGCTGACCTTGAAAGGCTCAAATCCAAGATGGCAGGCATAGAGTATGTTAGACCATTATTTACCCTCTACGTGCACACATATATAAATAATTGAACAAGTTAGATGGTTTAAATCAGGTTGACAGCGATTACAGTTAATTTAGATTGTATTTGTTCGGAAGGGTAAGGAGACTGGGTGGGAGATAAAGTTTTTTTGAAAATTTCTGGAGTCAAAGTGACTCCCCCCGCAATCTCAGTGGAGTCATCCAAAATATTTTGGCATAAAACACGCCAAATTTGGAGTATTTGCGAACCCTGGGCACCACACTAGATACTTACTATCTTACTGTCTTCACAACTGTTCCACAATATCAAATGAAGAATGATCCTCGCAGTTGTGTTCCACAATACTTGCTCTTAATCTGTGGGATGTTAAAGAACCCACACACTGTTCGTAGGGGAGTAGGGGACATAGTTCCCAGTGTGGTGGTCTACCTAGAATGTGGTTATGGTGGAGGGATTTGCAGTTACGGGCCTACAGTAATTGTCACAAGCTGTTGTAGTGTCCCTGCCAGGTCTCTGGCAAAGCTAATAAAACTAAAACTAAACTAAAACTAATCAACATTCTCAGCCTAGCCGGTAGTATACAGGACATTTGGCACATGGACCTAGTTTAATGGCCTAAGCTCCCACCAATCTCCTGTAGAGCATCCGAACCAGTAATTGGAAGGTCACAGGTTCAACTCCTGTTGCGAGAAACTTGTTTTTCCGAGTTTGCGAGTGACAGTATTGAATAAATCACAATTTTCAACTATTTTTAGTTTTTTTTTTTTGTTATCTTTATTGAGCCCATAAACCAAACTCTGCAAGGATCTTCTTGTGCTCAAGACATCAGCAACAGCCCACAAAAATTGCTGGAACTTAACAAAGTAGAAAGACAAGCCTGTCTTAAGGGCCAAAGGACAATGATAGGTGGGAACCTAAGCTACTACGTTACCTTAAGGTACTGCAACTGAGCCTCCAGTTCTGCTATACGCGATATCTTGGCAAGATGTTCCTGCTGAAGGATTTGAATGTGCTGTTTAAGGGTAAGGATTTCGTGATCCTTCTCTGCCTGCCAAGGGTGGAAAAAACAGTTAAATTATTTATCATACATGTGACAGTGTGTGCTTCTCATCTGTTGTCCTAGAAATAAAAACTGTGTAATGCAACATGGCATGAAATATTTTGGCAGGTTTTAACTTCTTGAAATACTAGATCCCAGAAAAATTGTTTCCCCAACATTTGCCCACAAAAATTACTTTAACACAACATTATGAAGTATCACTATTTGACAAGTTATACAGCATCAATGTTAAAACAAAAAGGCATGCGAAGATCTCAAAACATTTTGAATAAATTACTGCACAATGAGTGCAATTAACAGTTGGTGACATGAGCTTTTTAAGTTTGTTTCAAGTGTTTCTTTTGGACTTCCAGTAACAAGCCACAAACCTGATTTCCATGCAGCTTTGGTCCTGAATATTTTGATTCTGTTCTCCACTGTGGAGTCCAGGGTGGGAGATGCCCTGGACTGTTCTTAACAGCAGTGGACATCCGTGCTGGGGGTGTACGAGCAGCAGGCTGTCGTGCTTGAGCACCCCGAGAAGCAGACTGTGGAGTTGCTCCCACCGAAGACAAAGGTGTGTTCAGCGGGGTGCTGGGTGTTGTGGGACTGCTTGCCACTGTGCCATTGCTGTTTGACCAGATGGTTCCACCTTGTTCTCCAGAGGACGTTGTCCAGAGGACAACATCTGGTGAATTTGATGAGCGATTTGCACTGACCACTTCCAAGCTACTGCCTGTCAGCATTATGTTCTGCCCAACTTCAAGAGAAACTACTTCTGTACTTGAACGATCGAGGCCCAAGCCATCGGAGCTTAGTGACTCTACCATAGTTGGACGGTCGTTTTGTTTCCATTTCTAGTGAAGCAAAGAGTAATGAACCAAAATAAATGTTCACTACAGGTTTGTATCTATGTAAACCTTTGCAGCTAAAAGGTCTTCAAAGGATTGCAAAGATATCTTATCTATTTTGTCATTGTGAATGATATATGAAATAAATCATACAAATCGTTATTTTCTCATTGCTAGCAAAACACACTTTCCTTGATTGGAAACTTATTGTTTCAACAGATAAATAATAACAACAACCACAAGCTTCATCCCTTGCTTCCATGACTGAACCCTGGCACTGTATGTACATGGAAAAGTTGCAAGTTCCAATTTTCGGATTTTGAAGTTTTTAAAAAATCCTAAAAAATCATGTTTTGTTGAGATTGAAAAATTTTTTCGCAGAAGTTCATTGGGGGATGTTAAGATTCATATGAGAAATCAACATTGTTTTCATTATGGACACTTTAACTTTTACAAGTACACATTTCTTGAGGACCAGCTGAGTATCACTTCTCAGGTTTTACATGTGGTTGATCACATGGAAGTTTTCAGCCAATCACTAACACCGTTACATACAGATCGCAAAATACATAGAGTAACATAGCTTGTGTCAGGTTCAGAACATGAGAGGCTTTACTTCTGAAGTAAAGTCAAGCTGTTAAAAATTCATATACAGTGTAACTGTTTAGCCTAGACAACAAACTTTCCATACACTTAATTTAAGAATGAATATGTGAGTGATCATTGCAGTTATCAACACTACTTAATTTAAGGTTAATTAGGTTTGGAACATGAAAAGTTGGGCATGTGAAATCAGCCATACTTCAGATCAAGAGGTGGGCTGAAGTGGATGAATCCAAACAGACAGCGACAAAGCAGTGCTTTTCGTACTGTTCTCATTTTTAGAGCTGTTTTTCAACTCTGTTGTTGTTGTGCTTGTGAAAGAAAACCTGCTCTAAATGGCAACCATTGTTTTGCTCACAGCTCATTGTACCATTCAGAGGCCGCATTTGATTGGCTTAATTTCAGCGCCTTTCTTTATCAACTAATCAGGATTCTCTGTTTTTATCTTTTTTGCACTGTATTTCCTTTTTTCTGCATCATGTTTCCTAAAAACTGCATTTCTCTTAGCCAATCAGAATCGAGAACTTTTTTCATGTATATCATTAACGATGAAAATAAAGTGCTTGCTTGTGCTTTTTAAGCCAACAAAAACATTCTAAAGTAATAATAATAATTATTATAATAATAATAACTTTATTTATCCACGGGATCCTTATCACTGAAAAGTGGTCTTCTAAAGAGCCGTGCACATTAAACCTAGTACTTAAAAGCTAAGACTTAAAAATTACAGACATTGTTGAAAAATCCTATAGTAAGCGCTAAACTAAGTTAAGAAATTTCTAATATACAATAGCGGAATAAAAACTATTTAAAGTAGTGGCCTGCTTAGCCTCCGCTGACAGACTGTTCCATTAGCAATCAAATGCAGTTGTGACAAGCTGCATGCTTCAACATTTTATCGAGTGATGAAAGTTACAAATGCAACATTATCACTGTTTAATAAAGAGAAATGTAAGCTTACCTGTCCAAGATCACAATCGTCCTCCAGTCGCCTTCTTTTACCTTCATGTGGAGCTCTGTGTAAAGATGGATCCGTAACGTTACCAGTTCCATGGCTCCCAGAAAAAGAAACTTCAGCCATGTCAGGTGCATCTGCATATACTGTAACCTTGCACATCGCGTAACAGTTTCGACGCTTTCCCGTACAGTTCGCCCGTGGGGTACACCCGTAACGTTTCCCAGGGCAATACAAACACTCGCTCACAAGAAGGTATCTCTCCGTTCGTTTCCCCCTCGATGGAGGTTGCATGCCTTCTCTCAGCCTGCAACCAAGTCGTCCTGTCACAGAAGGACGCTCTGGTCTACCAGACACGGTCTCCATGACTGCTCCTCCGCCATAGTTCAGGCGCTCAAAATTCCAGCTAATTTGCTTTGAGAAGAATGCCGGCAGTTCCTTAACGGGGACTTTAATAGGCTCCCCCCATTCCGGTAAAGCACAATTACGGCACATATTCTAACGATTACACCAACAAATCACCCGAATCACATAGAAGAAATCAACGATTATTTACCACAAAACGATTTCTGCACTAAACGACGCCATGTTCGTTCTTTCACTGGGCAACACCGCTGAGATACTGCTTACCTTACCCAGAACTCATTGGGGGCTTAGCAAGGACATTTTGCCAAATTTTTCAAAAAAAACAAACAAACAAACAAACAAACAACAACAACAAAAAACACGGGAAACTATTTTTGGATGAATCTTCTGTGGAAGGCGATATGCAGAAAGGGAGATCTAGGACACACGAAATACATTTTCAGTCGAAAGCCGGAAGGAACGTTGACAACGATGCCTATTTCATGCCAGAATTCTTTGGTGGGAGATCGAAGGGGATCTCACAGTGCTCTCCATCCCAAATCGGCTTCTTGTGCGAACACACCCCAGCCGGGTGGGTGCCGGTTGTGCTCTTCGGTTTTAAACATTTTTTTTTGTAAAAAGTTCTCTCCACTCCTTGACGGATTAACGGGCACTTTTTTGTCTAAGAAAATACAATTCTTATCTCACATTTCATACCCGCAGCATTGTGGAGAAATTCCAAATTTCCGGTCGCGCCTTGCTGGAGAAAAATCTCCTTTCATACTTTTCCTGAAGCAACCAATCGGATGGAACATCAGGTGATAGGAGGCGGTGTTTATTGCTTCTTCTCGGGTTTCAGGCATACACTGTGTCTATTTGTTATCTCTATTAGCAGGAGGCATTGGAGTTTCTTCAGAATTTCAGGCGAGTTTGCGATCATTTCTGCCTTAGATTCTCGAGATATCAAGCGAATTTTCTGAACTAAAGAAGATGAGGACGTTGTGGATTCTAGCTCTTTGCTGTCTGGCGTTTTTGGTGGTTGATGCGAAAAGGGTGAGTTGAGGTTTGTGTCAACTTATGTACAAGTTGTATTGCACAAGTTGTATTGCTGAGGAGTTGTCGTGATTTCGTGCACGTTTCATACTAAAGCAATGAAACTTCAAAACGATGAGAAAAAGGGACATACAACGAAAATTAAAAGATGCGATGACTAGCTGAGGTTATCTTCGAAATCGATCACCACAAGGTACTATCATTTATTGCATACCATGCATTGCAATTTGCATTAAAAGGGAAAATTCACTGCGCTTTGCAGCAACGATAAAAGATTTAATTCTGCATGAAAATCTCAAACTAGAAAAGTGGCGTGCCTGTGCCCTCTTATTTCCGCTTGTTTAAACATGGAATGGTTGAAGTAAGCAAGACACGGCCGAGTTCGATAACAATTCATGGATTGCTTAGAACACCCAAAGCTTTTTATTCTCGAATTATTTTTGGCGAGATGGAAAATCTACACTGTGTAAATGTCATTAGAGGCATTACAGAGGTCCGCAGTTGATACTGATTGCGGATTCCAGGCATTTTAAGCTGCATGTATCAGTGGTAAAGAAGTTTAAGATGCTGCGATTCTTATCCATTTCATAGTGCGTTGAGGGCCTGTACCCCATTTACTTTCTTCTCATTTGCTGACAAATAGCTAACAAAAACATAGGATTGTATATGTTCAGACAAAGTATTGATTGTTTGAATGAGACATTCTCAGAGGACCATGACCTCTGACCTTGTCAAAAAGAACTTGCATGCTTTCGGTTTGTATTTGCTTTACTTTTGAAGTCTCAGATGTCCTTTTGAGTTAAATCATATGCTAGATGGAATCAATTAAGATTCCACCTTTACTTATTTTGCAGCCAGGAACAAGGGCAAAAAATTCCAGATTATTTATTTCTCTTGTCTGTGGGGAGTGATGCAAATCTTTGCAAGAAATAGTTTGAATTTTAGTTCATTTTCTTTGGAAAAAAGATTGCTTACTGAAATTGTTACTTGTGTTGGTAAAAACTCACCAGTTAATTTGTTTTTCTCTTTGTATAGTACTAATTATTTATTTGTTTGAAATAATGTAAAAAAGGGAAGACACAGGTTGAAGCCCTGGAAGTATGTCAAGAAAAATTTAACAAAGAAACCCAAGGAACACCGTAAGTTAACTAGTTATTAAGTGATCTGAGTAAGGGAGTCCCAACACTGGGCAAGTAGCCTGACTTCTTGATAATTGACAATAAAAACTATTAGCAATTCAAAAATTTATTTACAGAATAAAAAAATAAAATTTCTTTATGCGATGCAACTGGCAACTTACTTTTGAGCAGTACTGTAATCATTTCTTATGATAAGAATCAGGAGATAAGCTTTCCCCTTTAACCAGAAATTCTTATGTAACTCACTCCTGCAGCGTTATAGTTGGAAGCTGGTAGAAGATATATAGTGACTTTTTGAAAAGTGAACTTGGCATACTTGCAGATAATTTATCTGCCATATTTAACAGCAGTGCTCAGCCAGAACAAGAGGCTACAATTAGCCTAAACTTGGGCCTGCCAAAGTACAGGGTGTATCTTTAAATGCACACATTTATGAATAGTCTTATCCCATCTTTTTCCCATACAGTTGATTGCACAGTACTCCCATCACGTCTGTTGGATTGGTTTCACATTTTAAGGACAGCTCACATCAAAGAAGAAATGGTTGCCAAAGGTTTGTCAGTGCCCGAACATGGAGAGGTTATACCTCGCATGAAACTGAAGGAAGCAAACATGCCTTTCCCATCTGGTAAGGAGTAGTTGTTTTGGTCTGAAATGGAAATCCTGAAGTTTGTGTGTGACAAGCTGCAAATGGCAGTTTGTCTTCTGACAATGGCTCACTATGAATTGGTCACTGCAATTTTTCTTGTCTCACAATGTGATACTCAAACTCGGTCATGTCCAGTCTAAGCTTCGCCGACGATTCTAGAGAGATCATCACAGTTGTGAACACTACTTTAGCAGTTTGAAAAAGAAAGAGGTTGGAAAGGCTTGTACAGGAGTTGAACCCATGACCTTTGCATTATGATTGCAGTGCTCCACTAACTGAGCTAACAAGCCAACTGCGAGCTGGTCATTTTGTTGGTTTGTACTAAATCCATGAATGACAAACATATAAATAAATGTGAAATAATATATGAAAATCGTAATTACCGGTATATTGAAGTGCGAGTAGAAGCCTTTATTTACAATAGGCATTTTGTTTCTCTGCTGTTAAAGTAGTATTCACAAATGCCACAATCTCTCACATCTTCAGACATTACCATCATTTTCCAAAGGCATGGTCGAGATCAGAGCCACTCTTAAAAGGCTATTCTGTATGTTATTATAGTGCTATTATAGTGTTTTTTTTTTTCAATATCATCATCACCTATTTTCGCTTTCAAATTTCCCGGGTGCGGCCATTTTGGATTTGATGACATGTAATGGTTACCCTTGCTATTGTTTAACACAAAGGATTTTCTGTTTCATTTACTTCCTGCCAATAGCTGCAACCATTACATGTCATCATATCCAAAATGGCTGGCACCCAGGAAATTTGAAAGCGAAAATAGGCGATGATGATGTCAATAGTCCATTTTACAGTTGCATGCTCAGCGACCTGGTCTAACATGGAAGCAAGGCTGGCAGTGACCTTGTTTTGATACAGACCTCACTGTTTTTCTCATCATGTTAAATCATGTTATTCTCAAGCTAACTAGTTCACATTTGCATGACAAGGACAGAAAGGTTTGTATCAGAACAATCTAGGTCACCTCAAGCCTTGCTTCCACTCAAAGGCCAGATAACTGAACGCACAACTGTAAAAGGGGTACTTTTTGGAGACTTACATCCACATTTTAAAAGAAAATTTGAAATCTAGTAATTATTGCCTACAATTTAGCGTCAATCTGAGATTGGAGGCTCCCAGCTTTTAAGTTTGCAGGTGATTTCTTTGGTAACTTGTCTTTGTTTCTGCTGTTTACCGGTAACAGGTGCCAGTCAAAATGCCTGCCGTGAACCAATCAGCTCTGTATTCCGATATGTGTTTGATCAAAATGCTGATGGTGTGTTAGATGATTCTGAGCTGGCAGATGTTTACGAGGCTGAGCCGTGCATGACAGGATTCTTCAAGGAATGTGCAAAAGGAAAGGAAACTTTCACTGAGGCT
Organism: Pachyseris speciosa; assembly: GCA_016490735.1. Classification (NCBI taxonomy): domain Eukaryota; kingdom Metazoa; phylum Cnidaria; class Anthozoa; order Scleractinia; family Pachyseridae; genus Pachyseris; species Pachyseris speciosa. The sequence continues at coordinate 1,159,446 of JAEMWC010000173.1, read as the reverse complement.
GAATTTTGCAGCTGCTTCAGCACCGTTGGTAAGGCCGGTTACAGACGAGCAAGTTTTCCTTGACAAGGGTCATTGACAATTTTTATTTGCTCATATTTATGAACGACAAATTTTCTTTGACAAGTTTTGCCTTCGCAAGTTTTATTTGCTGGTGTGAATGAACGAACAAGTTTTCTTTGGCAAGTATTCACTGTAGCCAGCAATTCAATTACACAGCGGACAACATTTTAATTGACAAGTTTTCCTTGTCGACCCGTACAGACGAACAAGTTCTGCAATGTGTCAAGTTTTTCCTTGACAAGTGCACTTGTTCAAAAACTAGCATGCTAGTTTTTGAACAAGTGCACTTGTCAAGGAACAACTTGACAATTTTTTCTTTACACACCAGCAAATAAATTTTGTCAAGTCAAAACTTGTCAAGGAAAACTTGCTCGTCTGTAACCGGCTTAAGCAATTACAACTCTTTTAAGTTCCTGATACTGGGCAGATGTTGTTTGGTCTCAAAGTTATAATGATATAGCTGATTACTTGAGCAGTAATGGGTCCTTTGCAGGATGTCAGTCACATGGTACAAAAACCCCATGCTGGGATGCAAACAACCAACTGGGACTTGACAAACAAAGAGCTTACATCATTTAAAATGGTAATTTTCTTTGTTTGTCTCGCCCCAGTGGGTTGTTTGCGTCCCAGCATGGCATTTTTGCACCATGGGGCCGGCATTCTGTCATAAAGACCACTGTATTAAATGTAATGAAATTTTAGGATGAGACTAAAAACTAGTATATAAGGAGCAGGGAGATGAGAGGTAAGAATACATCTCAAAGATTGCGAATTACTCCATCCAAAAAAATGCATGGAATCCTCTCCCTTTCCTTTCCTTCGAATCTGTGCTCTCTTTCAAACCGAAACACTTGCTTATGCATGCTACTTTTCCCTCTTTGGCTCTTGGTTAGGTAAGTATCAGTTCAAGTAGATATGTTTCCACTGAAACATCAACCCAAACATTGACTGGGTTAATTGGGTGGGGGTTGAGGGAGCACAGAAGAAGAAAAGGGAACACCTGATTCCAGGTTATCAGATCGCAGACTTGTTTATGAAAATTTGTACCACTAATATAAATCACTGACTATCACGCTTAAACTAAGAACATATCTTACAGAGCCACCCTGCTTCCACCAGTTACGTAATCTGCCTTCTCTGCTTGTGAGAGGAAACCCACATCTGCTTCCTGGTGTTTACATTCCATCATGCGACCAGGATGGATATTACTTGCCTCGTCAGTGTAAAGCTGTGGGCAAAAAGGGCACCAAGGAATGCTGGTGTGTGGACCGGCATGGAATCAAGCTTGAGGGACTGACTAAGTGTGGTAAGTCAAAGAGATACTGAAATTTGAACTGCAGGCTGTGCCACACAAATCTCAGTGTGGCAAGAGACGGAGTGCATTCGCTGCTGTGCCTTAAGTTTAAGGGATTCAGGTGTGCACGTGAAAGTATGATAGTAGCGTACAGTAGTCAATGCTATCCTTAAGATTTGTTTTTTGACATGATGCTCTGATGAAGCAGGAAAGAGAGAGTGACTACTAGCTGGGCTTAGACCTGGCTAATGGTTATCTCTTCTATAGGGATCTACTAAAGGGGTGAATCGATGTGTTTACTCTCGTAAAGAATGCGAATAAAGAGGAAACAAGTGACCTTCAGATTTAAGTACGAGTACAAGTCATCCAGGTCTTTCAAATTTTTAATGGTGAACATCCCCAGAACTCTTGCTCTATCATGTTTGTAACCAGCAGACTGGGAGACTTTTAGAACTAACAAGATTGGTTTGACAAGCGATTGTCCAAGGCACGTGAACTAGATTCTTTTTAATAATAATCTTTTATTAGGAGGCTTCCATCACATAATGTGGTTTTCAGAAAGGTCCTATAAAGATTAATATACAAGAGGTTGAGAAGTACTATATATAAGCAAACTGGTAAAAACTACAATTAAAACTAGAAGCTAAAACTACAAAGATATTATCGATGGGGTTAAAAACTTTAAATTGATAAAAAACTGATTAAAACAAAGAAGCTAAAACTACAATCTTGTGCTCACACCTCAATCAATGTGCTAAAACCTCAATCTTGTGCTCACACCCACTTAATTCTGAAAGTGCCTGCTGACTAAGATGAAGCTGGATGGATGGATGGAAGCAAGGTAGTCTGTGAGCTGGTGGTCTTGTGTGACTCCATCACAAGGGGTTTTGCTAAAAGCAGGCCTGTGGCCCAGCGGCCAACGGCCTGCGATGGCCCGGTGGCCTGGCGGCCTGGTGGCCCAGTCCTGATTTTCCGGTTGTTTTTTCATGTGACGCTAACGCCAAATAGGTGTAACCTTCATGTATAGGTAATGAACTATATCATCTGTATAATGTGGTACACGCTCTATTCACCCGTAAACCCTGTATCACCAGGGCTCGAGGCTAACTGTAGCCAACTAGCCACAGACTAGTAAAAATTATGTTGTGGCTAGTGGATTTTGCACTTCACTAGCCATTTTGGCTAGTGAAAAGTTCTAAGCACTGGAGGACCAGAGGGAGATGAGATGAAAATTAATTTCAAAGGTATCACAAAAAGGAAATTGTGTCATGCAAGCGAAAAAATGATTGACTTTTTCGTTCATGAATTTATGCCGTCACAACAAACAAAAATGTGATAACTGTAACTCCACAAGGCGCACAAATTTGATTGAAAAGGCAGTATACTCTGTCTTATAAATACTGAATTTCATTATGAAATAGTGCTTATGATGTGCTGTTTATTGGCAAGTTACATGTATTTCTTTGAAGGCAAGGTTTCAAAAGTGTTTCTCTTTTCATCACACTGTTAATGGTGTTTCTAGAGCATTATCATTAAATGTAGCCTGCGTGCAGACGTCTCCTATTTCCTTTGTTACACGCGGCAAAGGAAATAGGAGACGTCTGCACGCAGGCTACATTAAATGGGGAAACTTGATAAATAATTGATGTGATTCAAATATTTTGTCTTCGTTCAAGTGAGTTATTATAATTCAAGCCATTAATTAAAAAATTCAAATAGCATTTTGCATTCAAAAGAGCATCCATTTTTGTCAGTATTTAAGCTGCTGTCTTAAATTAGAGACTGTTTAGTACCAAACATAATAATTTCAATTTCAAAGTTAGTTCATTTTAATAGCTATGTTAAATTTATATCACGGTGTCTCGTCAAGATATTTTAAAGGATTAATTTACGGTGAAAAAAAGACTATTATTTTTATAATTATAAAACTTTCAAATGTCAAACATACTTAGTTCCATAAAGCTGATAAGTTGTATGTAATCATCGTGGCTGAAGAAGAAAGTACCTAACTGAAACTGCTTGACAGGATTAATGTCTGGCAAACAAGTCTGCCTAGTGAAAAATTTGTTTTGGCTAGTGAATCAAACCTCTCACTAGCCACTGGGCTAGTAAGCTGAAAAGTTAGTCTCGAGCCCTGATCACCCTGTACACCATGTATACCCTGAACGCCCTTTACTCACCTGTACACCCTGTATTCCCCTGTACACCCTGTGTTCCCCTGAACACCCTGTATTCCCCTGAACACCCTGTATTACCCTGAACACCCTGTACTCCCCTGTACACCCTGTATTCCCATGTACACCCTGTGTTCCACTGAACACTCTGTATTCCCCTGAACAACCTGTATTACCCTGAACACCCTGTATCCCCCTGAACACCCTGTATTTGCCTGTACACCCTGTATTCCCCTGTACACCCTGTATCCCCCTGAACACCCTGTATCCCCTGAACACCCTGTATCCCCCTGTACACCCTGTATTCGCCTGTACACCCTGTATCCCCCTGTACACCCTGTATTCCCCCTGAACACTCTGTATTCCCCTGAACACCCTGTATTCCCCTGTACACCCTGTATTCCCCTGAACACCCTGTATTACCCTGAACACCCTGTATTCCCCTGTACACCCTGTATCCCCCTGAACACCCTGTATCCCCCTGTACACCCTGTATTACCCTGAACACCCTGTATTCCCCTGTACACCCTGTATTACCCTGAACACCCTGTATTCCCCTGTACACCCTGTATCCCCCTGAACACCCTGTATCCCCCTGTACACCCTTATTCCCCTGTACACCCTGTATTCCCTGTACACCCTGTATTCCCCTGTACACCCTGTATTCCCTGTACACCCTGTATTTCCCTGTGCACCCTGTATTCACAGGGTGTTCGGGGGAATACATGGTGTACAGGGTAATACAGGGTGTATTATTACAGGGGGAATACAGGGTGTTCAGGGTAATACAGGGTGTGCAGGTGAATAAAGGGTGTATAGGGTATACATGGTGTACAGGGGATACAGGGTTTACGGGTGAATACAGGGTGTACCACGTTATAATAATTGTATAGGTCATTACCTATACATGAAGGTTAT
>JAEMWC010000173.1:1077500-1150000 GCA_016490735.1 Pachyseris speciosa | reverse complement strand
AAAAAAGTTTGATGGCAGAGAGGTGTGGCTAAGTCAAGAAACTGTTACTGTGACAATTTTTAATGACCCACCCTCCCTGCAGCATTGTTGTTTTTACTGGTCATGTGATCAGGTCCAACCAGTGTCTCTCTCTTGACAACAAGGAAAAGAGAGAGAGAGTCTGGGTTTGAGGTTGGGTTATGTTGGGCTCAAAAACAAAGCACATTTATTAATGACTATGTTCTAGTTTGCGGAGAAGCTATAGTGTTGTTGTGTTTTTTGTTTTCAAATGTCTTCTAGTCATATGAGAATTTCCCACCCCCCTCCCCTCCCCCCAATTTTGTCATACTCACTTGTTAATTGTAAACTTTGAGATGTGCAGGGATCATTCACTTACCTGTATTTATGTTGTTGTTATAATTCTTTCAGATGAAAAAGGACTATTGCCTTCTCACAGTGGTGAAAAACTTCCAGATGGTCCCTGCACCAAGGAATTACTTAGATATAAGGCATTTGATGCCATGATTAAAGGTCTTCCTGGATCCCATTCACACTTCTTTCCTTCAAGATACAAACCTGATTGTGATGCTATGGGCTACTTTAAACCAATGCAGTGCAAACCCAACATGAAGAAATGCAAGTGTGTGGATCGGTGGGGGAATTCCATTAAAGACAGTGAAGACAAACACACACATGGAGACCCTCATGACTTGGATTGCAGTTAAAGGTAGGTTGTTTTATTGTAAGATTAATTTTCACATGTGGTTTTAGTGCCTATGTTTATTAAATACACGTGGACATGCAAATTAACAGAACAAAATATAAATTATAAATACATTTAAAATACATAGAACTGTTATTTAATACATAATTTTTAACACTGTCCAAATGTTAGTTGTGCACACTCAACTGATATCCTGTCATATACCGTGACAGCTCTATTAAGCCCCCCCCCCCTCACTATTAAGCCCCCTCTCTAATAAGCCCCCCATTTGGAAGTCGTTTTTTGTAATAAGCCCCCGCTCTCTAATAACCCCCTCCCCCTTTTGGAACATGAGATTTTGTAATAAGCATCTCCTATTCCCTCTTATGAAATTCACTTCATGCAGCCCAGTTGGTTTACTTTTAACCATTTATACACTCAAACACATAATACTGTTTGTCGCTCTTTATTAAATAATCATTCGACAAGTTTCGCTGCAGTTGTTTGAGTCTGGTACAGAAACTATAATTATAAGACGAAAACAGCATGTTTGAGATTTCAAATAAGCACCCCCTCTCTATTAAGCCCCCCTCTCTAATAAGCCCCCTGTCAATGAGGCCTGAAATTTTGTGTGTTGTAGAGAAAAATGGTGGCTTTTTCAACTTTTCTGTGATAATTTCTGTAATCTGTGCTTTAAAGTGCCCATAACCCCAAATATTTTTCTAAAAATAAATCTTTGCACCTTTTTGAAACACATTGCGCCTTGTTTTTAGTCAAATCTTGACCTTTTGTTGGCTGTCAAAGTTACAAAATCTAGCCGTCATCTGTCACACAACTGAGCTGGTATGAGGCATGGATCTATTCCTGATAATTTTCACATCACAAACTGATTTGCATCGTGGTAAGTCTTGTAAACATGCATGCAAAGCAGTTTGTGATGTCAAATCAGGAATGGACCTACACCCCTTCTGACTTGGACGTGTACCCAATGGTACTTTGTTTATCATAAGTTTTGAGGCCCATAAAAAAGTCCACAATTTGAAATAAAGGCTTAACGTTTTTGGAACATGTGCAAAGTTCTTTGTTGGCAGAAGAAATAATTTCGGGTTATGGGCACTTTAAAGTTTGTTTGTGTTGAATAATAAAACAATTATCCTGCTCAGTCTTGAATATCCCCTGATTTTGGCCAACTCAGCTTACAGCCTTGTTGATGGCTAAGTATCAGGCGATACCCCATGCGATTTATTTTGTAAGATAATTGTTAAATCATGTCAAACAAATTTTGGTAAACTTTAAATATATTAAATTGAGATCAACCCTTTTGTAAGGGAACTGTTGTGAAAATAACTGGTACACAGGGAGCAGGGTTGGCGTAGTGGTGAGAGTGCTCGCCTTCCACCAATGTGTCCCGGGTTCGATTCCCAGACTTGGCATCATAGGTGCCAGGCTTAGTTTGTTGGTTCTCTACTCTGCTCTGAGAGGTTTTTCTCCGGATACTCTGGTTTTCCACTCTCCCCAAAAACCAACATTTGATTTGATTTGATTTATTTAGAGTTGATTTGATTTAAAAATAAATTGTAAAGTGCCATTGATCTGTATTTGTAAATGGCACTATATAAGTAATAAATTATTATTATTAGCCAAATAAAATCTTGGTTCCCAGTAATGAATTTTTTTCCTGTGAATCTGATCCAGCATGCACAGACATGGAACAAAATGATGTGAAAAGAAAAACGTTGCAAGGGCAGTGTCTGTTCTTGTCCAGAACTTAATTACAAACAAATTGACCTTCAGTTATGTGTTTGACTTGCTTTGTGTGCACTTCAAAGCTCTATACCCCACCCCCACCTTCGCCAGTCAATTTAATCCAGTTACATTTGAACATTTTGGTTCTTTTGTTTCTGTTTCAGGATCAGATGACATGCAACCAAACAATAGGAAATATTATTTAATTTAATATTTTAGTCCAATTTAAACCATTTTAACAATATTTTTTCAACTTGTGCTTTCGGAGTATATGGTATTATTAACTATCTCGGAACATGTATACTGCTGAATTACACAAGACAAGATATGCTTTTGACTGATTTGCGTAGTCAGATATTGTGGCTAAAATGCATAAATCAGTGTTGTAACCATTTGATTTCGATATAATTTACGAGAACTTTACTTCATGTATACTGCTGAATTATACAAGACAAGATATGCTTTTGACTGATTTGCGTAGTCAGATATTGTGGCTAAAATGCATAAATCAGTGTTGTAACCATTTGATTTCGATATAATTTACGAGAACTTTACTTCATGTACTCTATTATTGCTGCATGGTGTTTAGTGTTTTTACATGTAGCTTTGATTAGCTTGAAATTTTTGCAGTAGACTGCTATCACTCCCTTTCTGCTACAGAAGAGGCCATCCCTCAGTCTCCTCCTGTTTGTTTGTTTGTTTGTTTTTTGCCTCACCCCAGTCTTGCTGTACTGAACTGTTGATGGCGTATGCCCTTGATGACCCAGGAAGGGACTACTAGCAGTCTATTTTTGCAGCTATGGCTTGGGTATTGTTGAGATATACATAATTATATATATGCTTACATTTTTTAGTGACCTTTACAATAAACCACGACAAAGACATAACAGAACCTTTTGTTTGCAACTTCGGTGTATATTATATTGCATATAGTTATTTTTGTTTGTTTTCTTTTTGGATGGGATCTGCATTGCCGTTGTAGTGTTCTTTCCGACTCTCTTGCTTCATTTTTTCTTTTGGTTTTGGTTTGTTGTGGTTTCTTGTTTTTTTATTTTTTATTATTTAACATTAAATAAATCTATTTTTTTATGATCTTGATTTGACTTCCGTTTATAATTTTTGCTACTTTATATTGTAAAAGATTTATCTAGTCAGTTCATCTGCAGCAATTTGACTGGACGTTTTTGTCTCTCATTTTTTCTAATAATTTATTAATTATTATATTTTATACAAACCACACAAGCATGTTTCACTATCATTAAATAAAGAAAAGTAAATGGAAATCTGCCACAGCTGTGATATTCAATAATTATTGATTTTTGCAAGGACATAGCTTGAGTTACAAGTAACAGTAGGTAGCACGCTTATTTTTAGTTTACTGTATATTTTTGGCTCTCATCAATGCAAACATCTCTTATGGGTTGTTGAATGAATACTAAAAATTGGTGGCAAAGCTGTTTTAATGGAGGGAAAATCTATTTGTAACCCTGTGGTGGGTATGCACACATCGGGGAGGGGAGGGGGAGATTTTGAAGTTTTGTGGGCTACGCGGAAACGGGTTCTGAGCAGGTTCGATAGATCTCTGTGGGGAAATAATGAAAACCAAAACTCAAATGGGAGAGCCAAATTGTTTCCAGCCCTGCAGTGCAGCCAGTTTTTTTTAGGTGGGGTGGCGCGTGTGGGGGTAATACTAAATTTTTTGGAGGTTTGATCATGATTTCTGTATCATGGATTAAAAAAAAAACAGCGAGAATGGATGCTGGTGATTTACTACTTATCTCCTTGTAACTAGCTATTAAGTACACAGCCACTCAGATCAAAGGTCCCAGGAGTAACCTCTCTGCGCGAAGCCTACAAATTTATCAATTCTTCAAACAAACTGTTGTGATCTTAAATATCTGACAGCATGTGTTCCAAAAGAACTTGACTCGCCTTTTTGGATTAGTCAGCAAAACTGTTTTGCTTTGGAACAATTCCATCTATCGTGAAAGGAGCCGCCTTAAACTTATCAAATATCCGTTATCAAATATCCGACTCTCAACTCTCGGGGGGTGGGGGGGCTCCCTTATTTGGGCTATATAGGTATATGCGGTTTGTTTTTTTTTAGCCGTTTTGGTCTGTAATAGGGTGTCAATTTTGATCATTTTTGTCTGAAATAGGGTTTGTTTTGTGCAATCTAGTCTTGCCATGAGTATGTTTTTTAGAAGAAGCTACTTCTTCCTCATTAGGCAATAAAACCATCAACAAAAGCCCTTCTTATTTGTCTTTTAATTGTGTTTAAGCCAACCGTGTACGTGAAATGGGTCTGAAATAGGGTATCAAATTTTTGGTCAGGTGTGAAATAGGGTAGGGAAAACTGCAGATTTTGGTCTGAAATAGGGTAAGGGTTTCAGGAAGCGGGCCGCACACCCCCACCCAAATTTTCTGGGAGTACCCCCGGGATTACTGGGGGGGGGGTCTTTGTTGCTTTCTACCATTGCTCTCATACGCTGCGAAACAAACGCCGACGGCTTATCTTTTATCCGGTTACAAATTCAATAGTTGGAAGGTCGGCTATCAAAAATAGCGGCGATTTTACCGGATTATGTTCTTACGTCTGGTAAGTGGTTTTATTGCACAATTCCTCTACTACGATTTTGGTGGAAAGTTTGAGTAATGGAAGCTAAAAACACCAGTTAAGCTCGATCAGTTTTCAACATGATAGACCAAAGCCGGGTACTTTCTCCGCGCCATCTGCTATAGTTTATGTGGCGACGATCAAAGAGCAGCTTGCAGCAAGAGCGTGTTAGGCAATTGCAGTAATGGAACGTTTTCAGTCACAAAAATAGAAAAATAAAATCATCAACCATTCAATATATAAAGTCAAGAAATTGTGATATTACAGAAGAGTAATAAATAAACAACATGCCAAAGTCTAAGGGTCGTGCGATTTCCCATACTCGAGTTATTCCACAGGTAACCCAGACAATCTGTTTGTGTGACTCTTTGTTATTTTATAGTAAATGTCAGAAATGTATGGGATTTACCGTATGTTTCACGCTCTAGCGACGAATCGCTAAATATATGTATTGAACAACGCTAAATAAAAGTTAAATTGTCTTACCTGTGGTGTACTGTCGTCCTTTTGCCTCAACAATGATATTTTAAGCGATTTTGTCGGGTTTTGTCTTCGCCGCCGACTGTGCCTCATAAGAAACGAAAAGGGTGGAAAGACCTTTGAACGGCTCCAGCACCGAGCCACCGCCGAGGCGATTTTTCCCCAGAAAATAGCATCGCTCAGCTTCCAAACCACGCAACATAAAGGCCGAAACATTCACGCTTTTTCTCGTGCCTCTCGATCGAAAATCCGCCCAAGTGGTCCCGAACTAGCCCTCGAATAAATTCAAAATCAAGTGATCGAAATGCCTAGCAAGATCTTCATGTGCCACCTGGAAACCGTCGTGCTGATTGCCTCTTTTCTGATTGGACGCCGTTAAATAATAACTTATTAGACTTCCCTACAACCGTACGTATTTTGAATCGGTTATTGTTAAACGGTGTCCAATCAAAAACAGGCAATCAGCAGGACGGTTTCTAGCTGGCACATGAAGATCTTGCTAGGCATTTCGATCACTTGATTTTGAATTTATTCGAGGGCTAGTTCGGGACCACTTGGGCGGATTTTCGATCGAGAGGCACGAGAAGAAGCGTGAATGTTTCGGCCTTTATGTTGCGTGGTTTGGAAGCTGAGCGATGCTATTTTCTGGGGAAAAATCGCCTCGGCGGTGGCTCGGTGCTGGAGCCGTTCAAAGGTCTTTCCACCCTTTTCGTTTCTTATGAGGCACAGTCGGCGGCGAAGACAAAACCCGACAAAATCGCTTAAAATATCATTGTTGAGGCAAAAGGACGACAGTACACCACAGGTAAGACAATTTAAATACTCTTTGTCTTTGGCCATCGTAGCTTAACAAGAAATAACACACAAACTGCGGTGATAAACATGACAATAGAACGCATTGTTGGAAAACAAAAATAAAACTATATCGTTTAACTTGACGTTTCGTATGTTTCGACATACATCTTCAGAAGTGACCGTTAGGAATTAAAGTAACAACTAAATTTGAAATTTAAGATAAGTAACTAATTAACAATTTAGTTTGCATCTTTTATATGCAAATTATTTTAGCTTCTGTCAAGGTTATTGTTAATTAGTTACTTATCTTAAATTTCAAATTTAGTTGTTACTTTAATTCCTAACGGTCACTTCTGAAGATGTATGTCGAAACATACGAAACGTCAAGTTAAACGATATAGTTTTATTTTTGTTTCCAACAATGCGTTCTATTGTCATGTTTATCACCGCAGTTTGTGTGTTATTTCTTGTTAAGACAATTTAACTTTTATTTAGCGTTGTTCAATACATATATTTAGCGATTCGTCGCTAGAGCGTGAAACATACGGTAAATCCCATACATTTACTATACTATAAAATAACAAAGGGTCACACGAACAGATTGTCTGGGTTCCCTGTGGTTATTCTGCAAAATATACCACTCAAAATTATTGTGCTTGGTATGGAAATGCCATCCTGGCGTCCCTTTGAGGGACGCCAAGATTGCGGCCGGAAACGAGTTGAAACATACGTTTCTTACTTCAGCTATCGTAAAGGCTTTGTTCTCCCTGTTGAGCTTTCAAACATTCACAAAGACGCTTCTCTTACCATGTTGGCTTTTCAAACCTAAAAAACACACTGTGAATCGATGTTTTCATGTAACATGCGTGCGAGCAGACATCTTTATGTCACGCACTGTGAAAAAGTGTAAAATTCAAACTGCTCTATTTTCTAAAAAAAAGCAAGCTACCGAGCTGAAAACAAGCAAGCAGATACATTGCTAAAATGTCTTTTACGTGATGAAGATAAAAATGCAAAAGTCTGTTTACTTTTGAATTTTAGTTTTTTATGACGTCACGTGAAAACGCTCTATAGCTAACGAGCCACTTAGACTAAAAATGAAAAAGCCATTACAATTCTTATACGCCATAACAAATTATTGCCTACCTCAGCCTTAATGTTAGTACTTGACTTTTAACACATAAGTTCTTCTTATGTAACACCCTCCCGAAATATTGGTTTAAATATATATATTCCTTGTCGTGTAACCAGCCTTGCTTGTTTTTTACCGTTTTCTACTAGTTTACAATTTTATAGCTGGTTACATCTATTACAGGATCCGGCTCTTCTATTTTGCAACGGTGTTCCTTGCTAAAGTATTTTCTAGTCAAACAGGCCATTAGGCTTTAAACTGAGTAGCTTTTAAGGTACTAAAAGTGGTTCCGGAGTTGTAGCGCCGGTTGAAACGATTAAGTCTGGTAAGTTTTATATATCAACTGATACGAATACCACTAATTATAAAACGATATACCGGAAAACATAACTGGTTACTTTTGAGGTTAGAGATGATCAAGCCCTTCCCGGTAAGGCCAGGTGGAATGAGTTTGCAGAATGGCATGTGGCATAGAGGGAACCGAGTGCAGTTTAACAACGAGATGTTTTTAAAGCATAGTGGACTGATATAAAATTTTAAATTTATAAAAGTGAACAGGAGTAGAGTAAACCTTGTTGAAATGGTGAAGTGTGTATTGACAATTCAGATTTATATCTTCGTTCCTTTGAAACCTGAGAGTGAATCTCTTTCATTCTTTTATGGGGCACTTAAATATGAATTTAATAGGAACACTGGTAATGCCGAGTTAAAAGCTTAAATTTTAAAAATTAATGAAAGGTGAGGAAAAGTAATTTAAAACATTTTTAACGATTTCAAAGCTGGGGTCCACAGAAATCAGAAGGTTCTAGCTAAATCCATGTCTTTGAACTCCACGTCAGTGGAAGATCTCAGGTGAGGAAATTGCCAATTGAAAAGGTTTTTTTAAAAACCGTAACAACTGGGCCATTGATTTGGATCCCTGAGAACATCTCCCTAAATGACGGCAACACTTATGTATGCAATGAAAACGTAAAGCTTGTGGGATGTGGCTGGAGTGACAAGGATACTTCACAAATTAATGTGATCAAGTAAGCTGAAGCCACTCAAAAGGCACTAAGGCCACAAGGTAGCGGGCCTCGTCAGCATGGCATAGCTAATGCTCAGGCTCAAGTACCCACATATCAATAAAACAAGCAATGAAAACCTTAAGCTTGTGGGATGTGGCTGGAGGGGATGTGGGTACTTGAGCCTGAGCATTAGCTATGCCATGCTGACGAGGCCTAACAAGGCCGAAACAGCTGTCCATGGCTGCTAATGCTTGGGCTCAATCTTTGCTTTGGTAGATTTAAGGGGTAATGCCCGCTACCTTGTGGCCTTAGTGCCTTTTGAGTGGCTTCAGCTTACTTGATCACATTAATTTGTGAAGTATCCTTAACACTTATGTATGCACCGCCAAAAATGACGTCAACGAAGTGAAGGTTTCCGCTTTGGTGAGAGTAATTCCTAGACTGAAGTCCGTCCTGTGAAGTGGTCAAATGCAACTCTTGGTACCACAGTTTCATTTCAGTGTCAAGCCAGCACCACTGAAATTACCTGGTCCAAGTAAGGCGATCTTATGCCTAAGACCCATCATGTCTTACCAAACGGCACACTTGTTGATGACGGAGGATCCTACATCTGCAACGCCCAAAGCGCGGTTGCCGCCATAAATGCCAGCTTTAGAGTGACAGTTCTCATGAGATCATGCAGTGAATGGCGATTGGCGGGTTACAACTTAAGCGACGTTTATGATGTCACACCTGATGGATACTCACGTTCTTTAGAAGTGTTTTGCAACATGACTGATAAGAAAGGTGTGAGGTGTATCGGATTTCAGTCACGGGCAGAGGAGAGGACCGTCGTCCAGGGATTTCTGTATCCCAGAAGGTATTCAAAAAATGTCACGTATCGTGGACTGACCATCACTCAAAGTGAGAACCTCATTCAAGTTTCCGCCCATTGTGAGCAGTTCATACTAAAATATGAATGCCGCCATTAAGTGCTGCTCTGGCGAAAGTCGCCTTACGGTTGGTGGGTGTCACGTGATGAAAGAAAGATGACATACTGGGGAGGAGCCGCACCTGGCAGTAACAAGTGCGCATGCGGAATGAACGGCACATCCGCGGACGGAGGCAAGTGCAATTGCGATGCCAATGATCTGGTGTGGCGAGAGGACAGCAATAATACATTAGGATTTGCACTTTAGCCATGTTCCCGCCAGACCAAAATGAGGAAGATCATCATTGCCCTTTCTAGTTATCCTGGCCGTCTCCAGGACAGGAATATCCCTAGCACCACATAACTGTGACATTTCTTGGTTAAATTTGTCTTCTGGTGAGCAATTCCCCTCAGCATCAGAGGCAAGATAGTTATCCCCTCGATTGCTGTTTGCACTGATCAACAGTGGCCATCCATTACCGTAGTTTTTAATCAAATCCAGCAACGGTGTGAGGTATTCCCCGTATACTTTGGTGGCGTTTATTGAAAAGTGAATCGCAACATTGAGAATATGATAACTGAGGCCCGCTTTTCGAGTAAAATTTTCACAGTTTTAATAGCTAAAGGCTTTGCGCCATATTGTGCGCTTCTACTAACCAAGCGCGTTTTAAATTGCACCATGCCGTTGCACACAGTGTTGTCGATCACCGAATTCATTCTAATATTGGAAGTGCTTCAGATGACACCAATGTTTTCCTCTTTCCACGAACTGCACTTCACCGCTACATTGTTGACTTTTTCCTCGTCGGATAAACTTGTCCTCAAAGCACCTCTCACAGGATCAGAAAGTTAAGAAAAAAAAAAGCCGAATGAACGAATCACCGACGAAGACTAATTCCGAGGCACATTCATTCAAAACTGGAACATGTATCGTCGCTGCTAAACCTCTTGAACGGGCATTCTTGGCTTGACGGCTTCCACTCCGCCAGCTCAACGGCGAAATATTTGCTGAAATCTTTAGAATAAGGGCATACATACATACTACATACATACATACATACATACATACATAAATACATACATACATACCTACCTACCTACCTACCTACCTACCTACCTACCTACCTACCTACCTACCTACCTACCTACCTACCTACCTACCTACCTACCTACATACATACATACATACATACATACATACATACACATCACATTATTTACCCTCGGATTTTAGAGTAGCTTGTGCAGCTAATATCTCCGAGCATTTAATCATCAGATGAGAGATAGACCATTACACCGGGAACTACGTCCCCTACTCTTTTCGAACAGTGTGTGGGTTCTTCTACGTCCCACAGAATCAATTATGAAGAGTTGTGAGACGGGGCCTACGGCAGGTGCAATCTTCTTCTTCTCAGTGTTCTCATCACAGAGCACAGCGTTTTTTTAGCCTTGGGGTGTACCTGTTGAAATCGAAATTTCCTATAGAAGACAAGCCCTGTTTTCCTTGACACTACCACATCTTTTCGGAGTATGATCAATGTTATATTTCTCTCATTGGTTTCTAGGCAACAGTTGTTACCATAGCGACGGGAACGAATAGCCGCTCATTTTAAAAATTAAGGTCAATTGTCTCCAAATACAGTCAGACACTTCATAATGAAAGGCCGGAGATCGACATGTGTTGTTTGGAATGGTTAGGGAAACTTGAGGAGTGTAACCTACTCAAGTCCCACAACTCAGTTGTAGGCCAAATTAGAAACAAATCTGTAAGAGCATTTTCAAGTAAATTGCCAAAAAAAAAAAAAAAAAAAAAAAAAAAAAAAAAGGCCGGTTTTGCTCATTCACAATTTTCTTCAAGCTTTACAAGTCAATATTTAACTTTTACACCTTTTTTTTTTCACCCTTTGCACCCCTCCCGGCCCTAGATCCGCCCCTGTTGGTGTAGCTAGGGCATGGCGGTTTACAATTCTTCTCTAGGGTGAGATCGGACGTCAGCCTGTAAAGGCGCCTCTGGCAGCCGCTATTAGTCCATATTTGCCTCAACCATCCACGCAACCCACACATGAATGTCAAAGACAGATGAAAGATAGAGGTAGACCACCACATTGGGAACTACGTCCCCTACTCTTTTCGAACAGTGCGTGGGTTCTTTAACGTCCCACAGGTTATTTAGGTACAAGTGTTGTGAAACGGGATCTACGGTTTATCGTCCTTATCCGAGAAGAGAGAAGGAGAACTTTCTCCTCAATTATTCAAAGACCTTGAGTGTTGGTCCGGTCGGGGTTTGAACCCGCGACCTCCCGTACGATAGTCCGGTGCTCTACCAACTGAGCTAACCGGTCCGCAAAGGTTGTATTGTCACAAAGATTGTATATATTGTTTCTCCGGTCATAACTTCTGTTGTCACGAAATTAAAGTTCCTCATTTGTTACCTCTACTCATGTACGATCTGCTTCTACAAGACCAAGCAGACAATATTAATTGAAGTTTATCGGAGAGAGCAAGAAATAAAAAAAATTAGGCGATTTCTTCAAATCACAGTCTCTGGGAAATTTTTTCAAGTTTCAATTCATTCCACCATTGATGCTATCCGTTGCAACAGTTGTGTACGTACAAGTGTTGCAAAGGAAGGATTCGTTTGGGACTGTTGTTATGAAGCTGAAGTTTATTAATTCTTATTCCCATTGTTTAAGGTTCAAAGTTCTCCCACACATGAATTGTGTGAGTTCCAAATTATTTTGTCTACTAGTTTAATTGTTGTTGTTATTTCTCGCTGTGGGCATGTTTGGGAATTCCTGCTGACCTTGGCTGGGACCTCCGTGATTTGTTTGGAAGTTCAATATTCGTTGTGTGTTCGCGTTGGTATATTTGGGTATTCCTGAATGGGCAACGTCTAGAGTAATTCATATCCCCATGGTCTGTGAACCCAAACAAGTCTACAGATGGAGTATTTAACTGTGAACATTTAGGCTTGTGAGTTAGTCGGTAGTCGGTAGTCGGTAGTCGGTAGTCGGTAGTCGGTAGTCGGTAGTCGGTAGCTGGTAGTCAATGGTTGACAGTTTGTAGTTGGTTGTTCAGCTAAACGCTAGAAGTTTATCAGATGTGAAGAAGAATATGTGTTAAGCTATCAGCCGAAGATTAAAGCCGTTGTCGTAGTGTCTTGGTGCTTGCTCGCTAGGCGAGTGTGCCTACCACTTGAGTGAGTCCGCCTGGAGAAGTCTCCAACACACTCGGCGGACAAACTAACCGATTCTTGTTGGAAAACCAACAAGAATCTCAACACTGTTTTAGTTACTCTTATCCCGGATTAGAGATGATTGCTTTCTCGAAACATGATTTCCCTAAAAAACAATTTTTTTGGAAACTGAAACTCTTGGCGGAGGTGACGTGAGACCAGCGCGAAAAAAAAGTTTGGACCGAGCGTCGTAATCTGACTTACAGTGCCACGCCATAGATTTGGTGGGCCGAGCACGAATTTCCCCTAAAATATTCCCAAAAGCATATTTTTCCATAAACCGTACTCTGCTTACTCTGTTTATTTCGTTGCTATCGCGCTGGTTTTGATTTAACCGTACGCTCGACGAACTATAAGCGGTGAAAGAGGGACTGCTCGTAGTCTACAGCGAACTCTTTTTCAGCGCGAAACAAAACAAACTTGTAGGAAAAACTGACAAGAACAGGTTTAAAATATCAACATTACATTACCCTTCCTTCAGCGTGTTAGACACCCTTTTCTTACTCCCCACCTCGATTTTTCATGTAATTTTTTTGATTTGGTATTTTCCCCTTATTCGCACCAGTATGATGGCCAAGAAAAGTTTGAACCGTGTTTGACAGTCGGCGAGGCAACAACTCTGCTACGTTGGTACGTTTGGCAATAAAAACAAACAAAAAAAGAAAAGGATACAATATATTTACCAATACAGCAACCCCTCAAGATGAGGATTATCAGCCGGTGTGGTCAGCAAAAAAAACAAAACAACAACAACAACAACAACAACAACTAGGAACCAAACAAAAACTTACAGGAGTGGGGTTTTCTAAGTAACTAATTTGTGGGTGGCTTTAGACACATTGGTTCGAAATTGGTACGATCTGCAGAAGGAGTAAAGATATCCGGACGCAGAGAGTTCCTCTGTGCTATAGTTCTAGGATAAAAGGACAGTCTGTGGGAGGTAGTAAAAGTGGAAATCAGGATGAAGGAGTAATCATGGACATGTCTACTTCTGCGCGTTGGTGAGCGCAAGTTGTCGCCTCGGTTTCAACCACTGGAAAAATTGAAAATTTCCATAGTATGTAAAAAACATGTAAATAACATGTAAATGATCAGAAAGATACTGTAAATGAATATTTACATGATTTTTACCCATTTACATGTTCTGACAAATCCTGTAAAAACATGTAAATAATTCAGGTGAAACATGTAAATTATGGAACAGATCCTGTAAATTTCTCAGCCCAGGGACACAAGACCATGTAAATAGCATGTAAATGAAATAAAGAATCCTGTAAATAGCATGTAAATCCAGTAAGGGAACCTGTAAATATCATGTAAATCGAATTAAGGAGCCTGTAAATATCATGCAAATCGAATGAGGGGTCTGTAAATATCATGTAAATGGGAAAAAGGGAGCCTGTAAATATCATGTAAATCGTATAAAGGAGCCTGTAAATATCATGTAAATCGAATAAAGGAGCCTGTAAATATCATGTAAATGGCAAAAGGGAGCCTGGAAAAATCACGTAAATCGAATAAAGGAGCCTGTAAATATCATGTAAATCGAATAAAGGAGCCTGTAAATATCATGTAAATGGAAAGAGGGAGCCTGGAAAAATCACGTAAATGGAATAAAGGAGCCTGTAAATGTCATGTAAATTGAATAAAGGAGCCTGTAAATGTCATGTAAATCGAATAAAGGAGCCTGTAAATAACATGTAAATCGAATAAAGGAGCCTGTAAATATCATGTAAATGGAAAAAGGGAGCCTGCAAAAATCACGTAAATCAAATAAAGGAGCCTGGAAATATCATGTAAATGGAATAAAGGAGCCTGTAAAAATCATGTAGATCGAATAAAAGAGCCTGTAAATGACATGTAAATCGAATAAGGGAGCCTTTAAATATCATGTCAATGCAAAAAGAGAGCCTGTAAATATCACGTAAATTGAATAAAGGAGCCTGTAAATAACACGTAAATCGAATAAGGGAGCCTGTAAATATCATGTAAATGCAAAAAAGAGAGCCTGTAAATATCACGTAAATCGACTAAAGGAGCCTGTCAATATCATGTAAATCGAATAAAGGAGCCTGTAAATATCATGTAAATCGAATAAGGGGCCTGTAAATATCATGTAAATCGAATAAAGGAGCCTGTAAAAGTCATGTAAATGGAATAAGGGGGCCTGTAAATATCACGTAAATCGAATAAGGTAACCTGTAAATATCACGTAAATGGAATAAGGGAGCCTGTAAATATCATATAAATTGAATCAGGGAATCCTGCAAAAATCACGTAAATCGAGTAAAAGAGCCTTTAAAAGCTGCTTTATAAATTGTTTTATTGTAATTCCATTGATCATAATGTAACACCCTTTTCAATCATTTACGATTCTAAGATTTTTGTGTCTGTCATTGGAAATATAACCTTAATTTCTGCCTGTGACAACTTAAACCATCAATATTCATTCTGTTAATGTTTTACAGGAGACCACTCCTTACATTCACTCTACCATACCATATGAACAAAGTGCATGAAGATTTTAGGAATCCTGAATTCCAATTTCTCCGCCGACAAATATTAAAAAGGTTTGACTGTTGTCACAAATAAATGTCCAGTTTCATCAAATATTTTTAACTTCTGCATCCTCACAACTCATTTAATATTTTTGTAAAAAAAACTATGTGACACAAGCAAAAGTTCATTGGAATTACTACACAACTGCGAGGATCATTCTTCATTTAACAATGTTTCATTACTAACCACATTCATGTTCAACCAGTTTCTGTGCAACACAACAGAACTGATGGTGAGGTAGTACATGTCCTTAATGCTTGCTTTAAACATGCAATACAACATTGCTGCATAAACATAATACCTGTGTTACTTCGCCTTCATAAACTAGTCTGTTCAGCACAAATTGTGATATTATAATAATTGCCTTATCTTCTACCATAAAAATTCCAAATGATTTACATGAGAGTGAAATAAAGTTTCATATGATTATTAATCGATTAAAATCTGTGTAAAATGCAAACTGGTATATAAAAGTATGCATCAACTACTATTTAAGATATAAATACTCCAATTATTGGGGCCGGCGCATGGTCGCTTACGACAAACAAATCATCCATATATTTTTCCTTTTTGATGTGTTGTGCTTCCAGGAAATATGCAATCCAACCCAAAAGGGTCTGAAATTAAATTCTGATTCCTAGAGGAAGGGAATCTTAAAGACAAAATTTTTTAAGGCACAAAGCTAACCTGGGACTTCTGGAGCTGTTGGGGAATCAGGGTCCGCACCAAGGAAACCTCTTTTGGGGGATTATCGATATTTTCTGGAACAACACATTTTATCCTTGGTTTAAATTTTTGTTAACGTTTTTCAAACTAAGGAAAATAAAAGCTGTTGAAACCTCAAATTAAACCGTTGTGGTTACATGCACAAATTGTCGTGTGTTATCATTTCATAATCGGTTTTTCTTTTAACAATTTTGTTTTCAAGCACCTGCCCAAGAGACTGCAGGAGATCTTTTTTTCTGGAATCCCTTGATGAGGAAAGGCAAAACTGCATGCATGTAGATTTTAGTTTCTGCATATACGCAGAACCCACTGTTTTCGCCTTTAAGTAATGCAATCCAACAATGACTGCTTGGTCTCTTGGCACCTAACAAAAACAATGAAACTACTCATCAGGACGAACCTAAAAGTATTTAAGTTATTTATGTTTTATGCAGGTTTTGTATAAGCATCCATGTTAAAGCTGTATTTCACAGGTCAATTGCAAAATTCTAACCCCCTGAGGACAGGTTTTATTCTAGGAATTGACCAGTGAGGACCACAGATATTATAAAGTTCTCAAAGCAAAAAGGAGGACTGCGTCTTACTGTTAAAGTAACAGTGAGACTTGCAATATTATTGACACTACATAAATAATGAAGACATAACACAATCATTTCAAAAAGCAGCGTTTTCTCTCTTCAGTGGTCTTTGGAATGAGCTATGCAAGCTCTTGGGAGCAGCCACCTGTGGCTGATAATGCAACTGTTCACTTATGAACATCAGTCCCATACATGTAAGTGTCCAGCCCCAGTTAGACATGTTTTCTGCTTCTTTATAGTGTCCCATTACAAAAGCTTTGACTTTACTTAGAAATCAAGACCTCAGAGGCACCAGACCACATACTGTATTGCAAAATATCCCAATATATCAGTATAGTATACAGCTGTACTTACAAATCTTGAATTCAGAAGTTTCGATTCATTGGCCTGTGCATGTTCCAACCTTTTTGTTTCATATTCAGATAATTCCTAAACCTAAAGAAAACAGTTAAATTAAGGCTTGTGTTTACCATTAGTTAAATTATTTTTGTAAGTGAGTACAGTCAAACCTCGATTATCTGGACTCGTGGGGACTGAGCTGAATAGTCCGCATAATCAAAAATATGAATATTAATGAACCAAAACTAAAAATCAAAGCTCAGTGAAATGCATTGCAGTAATACGGTGCGCGTAAGCTCAAAACGCGTATAGATTTGTGACTTGAAGCGAAACAAATTCAGTTTGAACCAGAGTTTCAATACTTAATTAGAAGGGTAAAAGGTTTCCTGTGGATCTTAAATATGGCTAATTGATATTCATAAAAAAATCGGACCAGCTAAGTAAGTCCGGATAATCGAGGTCCAGGTAATCGAGGTTCGACTGTAATCCTTAAAATGTATGCAACCAAAGCACTTGAAAAAGAACCTTCACACCAAGTCATTTACATGTAACATTTTTAACCACTAGTTTATATATTTTAACGGTCGGGATCACTGAAGTTCGCCTGTTTCATACACAGTGCAAGCATAGAATTTGTCCCCCATTGATCAGATTCTCACATTATTCATGAGGCACAACAGATTTGATTCTGTACTATGGACAATGTACCGCTGAGCAAGATTAAAATGTTCATCCAACTCTCTAAGTGGTCAGACTGGCTTACAGCGTAACTGTTATTGACACACACCTTTTTCTACCTTGACAGTAGCTTTACATGTAAATTAAGATGACAGCTACAGACGATTTCATACAGATGGAACATGTAACTAGATCTGAACAGGCATTTCTTTTTATTTTAGCAGTTGTCACTTCTACATTTCCATATGGATCTTGAAGGATTAAGCAAGTACAAGTTACCATAAACTTACACACATACCAAGTTGCACCAATGTACAGTTTTACCTTTGAAGATTGATTTCGTTCATCCCCATCATCCAAAATTTCTGAATTATTTGAGCAGTGCCCTTATAGGCAAGATTTTTAATCTGGGCACATTAGGTACCATGATTTGCATTTTGGAAACTCTGATTGCCACAGTGAAAGGGATGGTCATGTAAAATGTTCATGTAACATTTAAATATTAAGATTTTTACAGGCTGGTTTTCACTAGCAACAGAATTGAGTTGGAGTCAGCATTGTAAGCCTTACAGTGATTATGTCGCTTACTAGTGAAAACTAGATTTTCAAAGACGGAAGCAGGACAGGAAGAACAAACCAATCACAATGAGTGAGAAGGAGCAATTTGATAGGTTCATTCTTACACTTCTGCTTATGGCTCTGACAATCTACATTGCAGGCTAAACATGTTGGGACAGTCAACGTGATACGAGCAAAATTCACTTCAATTACCCCCCCCCCCCACTAAACAATGTTGAACTGGGAGCATAGGAAAGACATTAACCAAGCAAAAGAAGTGTCAATGTTCGCTGAGAGCTTGTCAACATTGCCTGGGGGAGGTGGTGGTAGGAGGGGGGGGGGGGTTAGGGTGGGTCTATGGTCATAATAATGATGCCGGGAGTAAAGGGCACCAATGAATTGTGAAAGGATTCTTAGAACTGTCCCAAGGACATCTGTCCTCCATTGTAGTTTATGCACAAATACCATAGTAAGAGGAATCAAGAAAAAGGAAACATGCTGATTCTTCCAACTCTGATTCTGCTCACCTTATAACTCTACTTATGATTCTGCTGGCAACTGCGACTCAGATTCCCTCACTAGTGATAACCAGCCTAAGGTTTTAGCCAGAAGGAGTTGGAGACCAAATTCCCTTAAAATTCTAAATACTTTTATGTGGAGACATGTTTCCTGGACATCCCTTTTTCTATGTCTGACTAAAAGCTTGGCTATCCCCATGGGTCTGGATATTAATTTTGTCCATTCATAACAATGACATATCACTGGGTCATATGCGAGTATAGCAGTTTTAACCAAAGGCTTTGATAAAACAGCCCCAAACATAATGTAAGAGTAACACAGAAATGCTTTTTTTTAAGTTTATTAATGCTCCTTAATGTCCAATTTTTTATTATTCTGTGGAAAACATTTTCTTGTACTAATTTCTAGAAATTATGTATTAATTTCTAGAAATTAGTACATGTATATATTAGTGGGTTTCTGACATTGTTTTTTAAATGGGCTCCACAAATAACTCCAGCATACTATAAGCTACGTACACATGTAAGCACAGTGAATTGTTTTTGTCAGCCTTCATGTACACTGTAGTGAGATACTATAGCTTTGTGCAGAACAAAGACACTTGCCAAACAAGCTACAAAAGCTATCCTTGATAACACATGTAGCTTCAGACACCTGTCAAATAGTCAAGGCTCTATATCCATACACAACAGGGGAAGATTACCATGTGAATTTACAAGGTAAAAATTGAAGCACATATTTCTGCCACCAATTGCCCGAGTCATTATCATTTATTTGTTTAAAGGATAACCTTAATAGTTCAAACTATATGTACCTTGTTCCATTTTCTTTATTGCTGTTGAAGATGCTATGCAGTCAAGGTAGGTCAAGGTTGTTTACCATGTCAACATTGTTCGCAAAGAGAGCTTTAGGTCATCAACTACCTGAAACTAAAACAAACAACTGTACTGAAATAATCTGTACAATAATGTTCTCTAGACAAGAGAATGCTTGCCATTATTTTATAGCCCTTGATTACAGTCATTATACTACACGTATACAGTCAAACCTGTATTATGCAGTCTGACACCCTTGGGGATTCTAGAGTGTCCATTTAGGGCCTGTTTATATGAGATTTTTCAGCCCGCTCTACAGCCCGCTTTACTGGGCTGGCTCGGCTCATGCCGTATTTCTTCATAAAATTATGGTTAAATGTGGAGGTAGAGTCTACCTTGGCATAAAGTGCTCAATGCTGTGGTAGCAGAGCTAAGTATACATAAGTTGAAGGATTAAAGAGGACACATCGATTCTCTGTGACTCTGAGTTTCGCGCCTAAGCGCTCGTCAGACAGAAAGTTCAGAAAGTTCTGTCTGACGAGCGCTTAGGCGCGAAACTCAGAGTCACAGAGAATCGATGCGTCCTCTTTAATCCTTCAACTTATGTAAAATTATGGTTATGTTTATATGAGAAGGTGGGCTGGCCCGCCTGCCTTCTCATATAAACATAACCAAAATTTTGTTAAGGAACATATTCTGTCAGTTACACAGACCAGAATTACCAGTAGGTATATTGGGCTAAAACACAATCAGGGTGGCAAAGTACAGCTGTAGGGTCCACTTAGGTAAAAAAAAAAAATTTCAACTGCACTATATCTGTTATTTCATGCTGATTCATGGTTTCGAAGTACAACATGTCATGATTACTGATATGTAGTATATCTGAGCATACACTTCTGGTTTTAGAGATATACAATAGTTCATCACAGTCATTTTTTTGAGGGAAGGAGGGGACAGACAAAACAAATTTGGAATAGAAAAAAGGAAACCATAATACACAAGGCTTCAAATGGGTCATGATAAAACGCACACTGCAGACCGCGCAGACTGTGCAGACCATGCGGAGTGGGAAATTTTTTGATTGCTTTACAAAAAAATCTGATTTACATTTGATTGAGATGTTTATGTACTTTTTTCTTACTCTTTTGGCGACACTGGATCAGTTTCCATTTTATGGACACCTCATGAGGCTATTTCGAGCTATTATGTTACCTAGCAACAATTTTGAGGAAAATAAAACACAAACAGCTGAGATTAACTTTTGGCCTCTCACGCGAAAACATTATTTGCAGTTGTCAGAAACTGGGGCTCACCAATTGCGTGACAATGAGCTGTCAAGTCAATCAATTCTAAGTGACTGATTTTGTGGTGATAAGTTGAATGTCAAGTGTAATCGAAGACTTTTTGTGATTTGATGGCTGTGTATTTTATTGATTGAGCCAGCTTGAATTGAGATGAGTTGTGTTGTAACCTGTTAGTCGTCGAACCTGTGAAACAATTAAACCAAGTTCAGTAGCGAACCTGTGAATTCAACCCTTTGTGATTTATTTTATGGGATACCGTAAACCAAGCATTTCCCACACGGTATCCATTCGGCATTTGCACAGCTGAACGGCCAGCAAGTGAATGGATAAGAAACAGTGGCTAGACAAGCCGTTCGAAACAGATCGGTTGAAACGCTGAACGGATGCAATCTTTTATCGAATGCCTAGGATCGAACTGCTATTTAAATGGCAGAAGTAACATTCGATTGAAATGCAAAAGAAATTATGACGCTTGTCCTTTACACGCGTCGCTTCACCATATCCATCAGATCATGTCAGACAGCTTTGATTTGCAATCTATGGGAAAAAATATATCAGCCTTTCAAACCAAGAGATTTTCCAACAAAAAGTGATTGGAGCCCCCCCAGAAACTTTTGACAAAAATAAAGCTGCATTCACGAAGCCGTTTTCAGTGTTGGAAATAATTATTTATAATGAAAATAACGCAATCTAATGACAATTTTGACTGGCACCACCGCGTCTAGCCGTAAGTAAACACAGGTTTAGATTGAGAAATATTCTTCATTTAAAAGATATGGAAATCCTTGCCATGATTGTGCGGATCTAGTTTATCCTGTGAGAAATTTACAGTGCATTCTCAAAGGCTAAAATTATGCCGCAAGCCAGTCAAAAAATGGAAGCTGTTGCAATGTCACCAAAAGAGTAAGAAAAAAGCATAAACACCTCAATCAAATGCAAATCAGATTTAAAACAAGCAATCAAAAAATTTCCCAGTCTGCATGGTCTGCAGTCTGCGTTTTATCATGACCGGCTTCAAATTCACCCAGTCACGTCAATTCTGAACCTGTACAAAACAGCATTACCTTATGATGCAAGCAGGTATATCACAGTTCAGCCAGACATGCAGGAGGACAGTTTATTCAAGTTATTTAGAAATCCAGCTTCTGAGAGTACTTGTAAGTGAATTTGAATGAAATGTTACTGTAGGAGATTTAAATTGTTATACATGTAAGGCAAAAAAGTCCTATATTAAAATGACAATCTTATTATTACATTATTCTCATGAATGTTTACAAAAAATCATGTTCAAGATTTCTTTTGCATGAGATCTCAAAACCAATAGCCAAGGTACATCAATACCAACAGGAAATAAGTCTGTTGTGTGTATTCACATGATGAAATGCACCTTTGGATGAGATTTGCTTTTTACTTGAATTTTTTTGTAAAAATCAAAAATCCCCATAAATACCACATCTGTACTATTCCCATCCATAACAAAAAAACATGAAGAGTTATTTCACATTAATTTTAGTCAAGTGGTTCCTCAAAATCACACAGGGATACCCTAGGTTTTTTCAAGCAAGAAAGGTTTAAAATACACTCAGAGAAATTAGCACTTCAGTGTTTAAACATTGATCCTTTTCAACAAAACCACATCTTTTGGAGCCATAGGCCCTACAATATTATTTTGCATAACAAGTACAGTGTAACTATAAGCTTCAGTTCAGTATTACAGCTGCTCTTTTGTGTTTACACTGTCTTTTCCTTGGATTGTTCACCCTGATTGTGTTTTACACTGTAGTTGATTCAATTCTTTAAACACAAGAGTTAAGCCAAATTTATTCTTTTGTTTATGAATTGAATGAAAGACTTACTATAGCCTGCGTCGCAGACGTAACAAAACCCCGGTTAGTAACATCTGCGAAGCAGTGCCAAATTCCTTGTTCTGTACCAGAATTTGAGTACGCGTTATGATTGGCTCGTCAACAAAAGGCTTTTGTTAAAGAGCCAATCATAACGCGTACTCAACAAAAGGCTTTTGCTAATGAGCCAATCATAACGCGTACTCAAATTCTGGTACAGAACAAGGAATTTGGCGCTGCTTCGCAGACGTTACTAGCTGGGGTTTTGTTACATCTGCGACGCAGGCTAGACTTACTAAGAATTTGGTTTATCAACAGAGTTGATAATGTAAATTGACCAGGGTACAGGGATTCGATTAGCTGACGTTTCAAGCGTTAGCCCTTCGTCAGAGCGAATAATCACTCAGCACGACGAAGCGCTAACGACGAAGGGCTAACTATGAAGGGCTAATGCTCGAAACGTCAGCTAATCGAATCCCTGTATGGTGGTCAATTTACATTATCACTCTGTTGATAAACCAAATTTTCGTGTTCACTCCCCCACCGACGTAGCACCACAGGTTCTTTAGAAGCTAATCCCCTTTATTACTAAGAATTCATTTTGCTAAATTTGATTGTAAGTTACACAACCCGCCTTGATTAGCTTTGCTACATGCAGGTTGTATATTTTTCTAAATTGTATATCATAAATTATTGAAATAAAGTGAAGTGAAAGTGAAGTGAAGTGAAGTGGGCTTCTTTCTGGACTAGTGTTGAAAATTTTCACTTACATGTACACTGTGTTTTTTTTTAGCAGCAAAAGCATTTGCTTGCTAAGGCACTGACTGTAACATATTAAGTAGAACAGATACTGTACCCTATTCTTAACAACCACGACTGGTGTCAGGTCCTCAAACCATTTCCTTTCAAGAATCTTTCTGCTGTATCTAATTTAACCTGCCAAAATAAATTGCATTGATTTAATGAGTATCCACAATCATCACACTTTATAGACTTTTGGGATGGTTACTTAAGAAACTTTATGGTATTTCATCAAGAAAGGAGACGAGACAGTTGTGTGTTAATTGGCCTGTACTGAAACCCATCTGTTGATTTTAATCCATTTCTTCAGTCTATCACTTAATGTTCACTGGTGCACTGCAGACCTACACACTTTATATGGCAATTAAGTTTATTAATTGAAGGTTAATTTACCTTGTGTATGCAAGTGAAAACACATGCTTTGAAGTCAATATGGCTTTTGCAGTGACCCCCGCCCTCGATATTGAATATACATAATATCTTCATGATTCTTCAATTGATACCTGCGAAAAATGCAGCATGTTTGAAGCTGATCATTTTGAGACAGATGCTTTATATTTATTGATATTTACAACGAGCGGTACGGGTGTTGCAATTGTGTCTGCACCAATTCGTGGGACTTGTGAATAAAATAAAGCTTCATGTATTGATATAGTCGATCTTGATAGAAACCCTTTTGAATTCAATAATTTTTCACTTTGAATCCGGACTAATTTAAACACTCTTTACCCTTGCAAATGATCGCCATTTCAGGTAGAATACATGTAAAGTATCGAGTGTTCGATCGTCCGTTGTGAAAGAGGAGCCGGTTCCAAAATTTTAAAACACAAGAAAATGCAAAAAAAATTAACTTACCTCAGAAGAAACACGAGTCTTCAAAATAATCGAACAATCTTTCGCTTGCATTGCAGTTGAGCCATACTTTCCTAGTGGAAGACGTAACTTTATATTTTGAACCCAACGGCGTTAAAAAAGCGCCAGTAATAGCGGCTCGGTTACCGAGTTAAGTGAGCCCACACTGTCGCTGGCAGCGTTTGACTCTTGAGCTTTGGCAGATACTACATATATGGTATATTCAAAAATCGAGCCACAGCCCGAGCGTCCAGCCCGACCCGTTTTTGAAGTGTTTTTTGGAATTTGCTTATTTATTTGACAGCCATTCTTCCGATTTGCCGCTTCATTTACATGTTTACAGTGGATTACCAAGGTATCAAGATCCTCTTGTCCCCTTTTCGTTTAAGGTATAATCGGCTTACCTATAAATGACACCAAAAAGGAATGTATACATTGTTCGAGTTAACTGAAGTTAAGGCCAATATTGAACTCTTTCTTCCCGGGTTCAATTACTTTAAAGGGGAGATGAAACAAATGCTTCGATTTCAAGTTATTGAAAGTTTTGCATTCAACAGCCCACCTGGGCCTTCCTCACGTGGATGGTAACTTGAGGATTCTTCCTGCTCTGGCGAATAAACTAACTTGTAAACATCACGTTACACTAAAAAATTATGCTTACCAGAAAATGACCCTGTTAATAACTTTTACCGGAACATTTACCCTATTTTCAGGAAACAACATTTCCATGTTATTTACATCTGATGTTCTTCAAATTATACTTCCAGGAATGACTTTCAATCATTATTTAGAGTAAATTTACATGTTCCCCTAAAACATGAAACTTTCATGTAAATTCAGTTCACAGGATTGTATCCATTTACATGTTATTTACAGGATAGTTTGAAACCATTTACATGAGTGAGATACTGTAAATCTACTTGAAATAATTTACATGTTATTTACAGGTTAGTCAATTTATACTACAAGAACATGGTCCTGTAAATAACTATTTACAGTACATTTACATGATCCACTCCAACATGTAAATTTCTTGTAAATTTTATTTTACAAAACCTTAACATGTAAATTATAATTTACAAAACATGTAAATCCAGATTTACACTTTGGAAATTGGATTTACATGCGCCTGTAAATTTTCAACTTTTCCAGTGTTAACTAGGCTGTTTGTGATCACTGAAAACAATAGAACTCGAAAATGACCCATTAAAGCGCATAAGTCGGCAACTGAAGCAAGCTGGGCACACGCAGCATCGATCGTGGGCCTCTTTCCCAGTCGGCTAAATCAAGGCGTCGAAGTCAAGAGCCTGAAAACCGCAACTTTAATTTTGTCACAATTAGCTCTTTCTTTCTTTCTTCTTATTTCAGTGCTTATTTGCTAGTGATTTCAATGTTGCCTTATAACCGAGCTCAATCGCAGGTTTTTATGTGACTTCTATTACCAATATTCACTTATTTAAAAGAGAAATATTGTTGAAGGAATAATTCCTTGAAAACTCAACATTTCATGACTTTTCAAAGCGATAGAATTACCTTGGAAGTAGACTGATTTACCTCTTAAAGAATAACAATGATATAATTCTAGCCCACCGTCAGGAAACCTGGCCATATCCGTGCGGCAAGTCACCAATATGCCGCGGCAACTAGACCGAACCTCCCATGAAAAGGACTGAATACAAAGTCAGCAATGTAAAGAAACCTGGCTCGATAACTACAATCGAAGCACGCCCCTATATGAAAGCTGATGTAAAAAGCGGTCACAGCCACGCCGTAGTTATACTAACATGCTGTGTTACCTTTAGCTGTACTTGAGAGTTTGAATTCTCCCGCTCGTATGGATTTCAGAATAGAACCACTGCTGTAGAGATCCGTCTTTCTATATTCCCCTCTAAAGCAGAAACGATTGTATTGTTGCATAATTGTCTTCTTCCTCATTTTTCGCACATACAATGTAAAAGGCACTTTCATTCGAGTCCTCACGTGTTCTCTTGGACATTACAGTTGTCCCAGCAACTGCGATTCTTCACTGAAAGTTACCAAATAATTACCACATTGATTTAAAAAAAGAAATGCAGATTTGAATTTGTCTTCTTCTGCTCAGACAGCGCAATCGACGCCGACGTTTCGGCGTTATTGACCATTTAGTTGTACTCCTTATATACGTTGCTTATTTGAATTCGTTTCCAAGAATACTAAACGTGTTTAAAGAAATCTGGAGAGTTAGATAAAATCATTTTTACCCAAGGCACTTGGGTAATTTTAAAGAAAAAAATTTGATGATTTTGTATATTTTTTAATATTTTTGTAATTTTACTCTCTTGTAAAAATAATCGGTAAGTTTATTATTGCAATTTTTATTGAGAGTTTAGTTTAATTTTATAATTTTAATTTGTAATGTACCCATGAGCTCTGGGATGACTTTTTATTGACCTTTGTAAATAAGCTTAAGGTACGTATGTCGTTTACTAACTGTGGTGTTCAACTGTGGCATATTTCCACCAAGCAAGAATGTGATTGGCTGTATGTTGCTGGCAGCCATTGGTTACGAGAGTTATTTACTTTTTAAAAAAGGTATCTTTGTTCGTTTCTGTTTTCATTCTGATGAGACGAATATAAATCAATTTCCAAATAAAAGTCGAAGTTGTCTTCTGTTGGCCTTTTCATTCGGCCATTATAATCTCAAAGAAGAACAAATTACTAGAGTGGTCACTGTGAGTTCAACAAACTTGAATGTAATTTATGCCCCCATTTCTGAAGCTTGATTTTCATTCAACACAATTGAATTAGCGTTTCTTAAGACGATTTTAAGCATCCCCGTCAACAAACAAATTATGCTCGACTGTTGCTATTATGCCCATAATTATGCCTTAAAAAATTTTCCCGGATCCCCGTGAAGCGCGAAAAAACCACTTTTCATAATAAATTAGTAACACAATATAAACATTTAATCCAAAGGATTTCGCGTAAAGTAGGAAAGTTAATACAAGTAACGTAATTTGGAATTGAATACAGTTTTGGCCTTTTGGGCACTAAACTTATTACTCCATGAAGCAGGCCTTAGGAGCCTGGCATGTCAGAGTAACCAGGCCTAAAGAGCTAAAACCGCTTGAGGGTGCACTGGGAACAAGCCTACAGTGCTAAATAGTAAGGAAAACCACGTAGAACATTAAAATAGCTTGAATGTTTGTAGCTTTTACTCAAAAAATGGACAATAATAGCTCTAAAAAAACTGAATGAAACAACTGTTATGTCTCAAAATGGCACTATATCACGCCGGCATTATGCTCAATGCCCCACCAATAGTATCATGTTATTTGGAAATTATGTGTCAACCCATAGTGCAGAGCGATTGTTTTTGCACGTTAAACCTATTGTTTCATGGACATTGCCGTTGCCGTCCTCGTTTCTTAAGCTACCCAATAACACCCATAACTGAGCACCAACACAAAACGTTTTATTTATAAGCAAATTCTACTTACTAGTCTTACCAGTGGCACGAGACTGAATATAAAGGGAAAGGTGAGAACAATATGCACGTTCAGGTACACGTTTGAAGACCGCCCTTAAATCTAACAATGGTTTTTAAGAATGAATAGAATAAAACCAAAGCCACTTGCATACATTTCATATGATTTTTATTAGAGAATTCATGCTTCCAGGAAAACAGGCATGAAATTAGCTTCAAAGGAGCGGCTACAGTGTTACGAATCAAAAAAGTTACAAAACTGAACATTTCTCATACATATTGTTTCACCTTTCAGTTTTCATCCAAACCTTGGACGTATTTCACACTGAGTTATCCCTTTGCATTACCCACAATGCCCCTACAACCATGAGGACGTCTTGTCAAATCTTCAAAGTATCAAAACTGTATTGGACGGATTGGCCCTTTTACAAGATTACCAAATGTGGTGTTGTGCTAGTTCATGGAAGTCACATTGCATCGTTTAGTAGACTGCTAGCAATGAGTGGGCGGACACGAGGAAAATCGAAAGCGTGAAAAGAACGAACCGAGCCGGGGGCTTGGGAGAGACACCTCCCCGTATTGTCTTCTTAAGTGTCTTCTCGTTCTTTTTCTCGTACCAGTCTTGCCCGGCAAGCCGTGCTAGTGAAGACTTTTGCTCTGGACTCATCCAGAAAGGGGCTGCTTGCAGCCTGAACGTTTAGTGGCAACGTGACAACTAATGGCTTAAGCGAGGTGCAACTTGCATGTTCCTCAGCGCAGTTTGCGGCTTGCAATACCGCGTTGGATTTTGAAATGTTGCGACATTTAATTTTTCAGTCATTCCCTAGTGTAGCATAGGCTTATTAGATAATGTCGATCCCGGGTTTGGACACAAGAAGCAGGACTGACTTATGGAGTAGTCGACCAAGTTGTCCACCTAATGTATAGATTTCTAGGTATTCGAGGGAGATTAACTGGAATATTGTCAGATATATAGTGAATGACAAGTGCCGCTCGTTGAGGTGAGAAACATACAAAAAAATGGCGTGTTCCTTCGTTTGTTTTACGATTTAATCAGTGGTCACGTGTGTTTCATCTTACGACTTCTCGACCGCCTAGCTAATGGCGCAGTCAGCAGTACATTGGTCTGAGCTGGTATTCAAACGAGTGATCACTGCATAACCGCCCATTACATCTCAAGTGCCCTATGAAACACTTAAATAAGTTGTACGAAGATAAGAGTAGTGAAGACCGATAACTGACATTTCAGACAATATGGGCATCAACTGCCTGCAGACTGAATGTGAAACAAATTGTGCCAATGCTAAGTGAGTGCCTGTAAAGGTTGAAACGATTAAATTAAACAAAAATGGCCACTTTAAACAACTACTAGAGAGCGGGCTCAATTGATTGTTTTCTACCTATCAAGGTCTGAGCTAAAGAAAACAAAAGATGCATAGATTCCAAAAATTCATCACATTTCCTTTTACTTTCATCCATTGTTGGGGCAAACCGACCGCTTACCATTCTTGTACCGATAAGTTTGAACCTTTGCTTGTAATTCGCTGGAACTTTTATAATTTGAAAAAACTGGAAAAAAACCTGTCTATGTAGCACATATTGAATAAACAACTAGAGGATATGTGGGTGTTATTATTCATGCGATACGTCGGCCCACGATGAAACCAATAAGGGAGGTGACATTAAAACGAAAATTTCACCCATTGACGTCAGCTCTTTGTCAACCGGAGCCAATTTCAAAAGAAACCGCCAACAAAAATTTCATTTCCTGTTAACCCGCTTTGATTCAGGCTGAAAGGAAGTGTTTTTGTGTTCTTCAAACGTCCTTTTATTCGCCGTTGTCACCAAGCGTATGGAACAGTTTACACAAGAGGTAAACACGCCGGTTCCTTTGCTGAATACTGTGTGACAGAGTTACCCCATGCTTCGTACAGAGAGGAACGAATAGCAATTTAACTTACGTTAATTTTTTTTGAAAGATTCGATATGAACCAGTAGCAGAGAGCATAAATTTGCATTATCTTCTTCTCTTAGTTTGTTTTTAGTTTGCCTGCGGGCTGAGCCTGACTAAAACAACAGTATTAATTTTTCAAATGAACTGGCAAATTGACGTTTGCTGCAAATAAGACATTCGCTAAAATTAGCCAAGTCTAATAGTTTAAAATAGTATGAAAACACTTGAGTTGCATCATGGCCTTTTGAAGTATTACATCCAGACTGGAGTTGTGTTTTTCCCGGGTTTTTATATTCCACTAAGGTCATAGCGATTTCCGCTGACCCAGTCGTACTGACTTGCAGCATTTTACTTCCAAGACAAGTGGTCATCACGCTCTTACATGTTGTTTTCTTCAGCTCATCCGTCGCCAATCACAACAAAGCTTGCCTATATCGATCTGATAGGTTTTTCGCAATACCACCACTGTGGTGGGGGCAGCCAATTCGTGAGAATGAGCTCCAGACTTTTAGAGTCAAACCGCAGGTAAAATCTTAAAAGGGATCCTCATCAAAACGAAGGCAACTGAGGCGTACTTTTCTTTGTAGATTATTTTAAAATACGGTGGACAGTAGGCTCAATGATAAATTGCTTTGTTCATTTTTGTCAGCGTTGGAAGCAAAATGGTTACTTTTGCTAACTGAAATTCGTGTTTGTTAGGCTTGTAACAACAAGAAAACAACAACAACAACAGCTTTATTAATCAAAGAGAGGTACACTTTCACACACGCCTACATTTAGCAAATGTAGCTAGTCAAGGCAGGCAGTGAGGGGACGCTACATACATTATGGATAATCATCACCAGAGGATACCATTCTGTGCATGTTCATTTGTGTCTTTTGATATTTACACGCACATACAAACAGAACAGTGAAATCTTCAGAAAATTCAGAAATACTTCAGAAAGTTTTGTTTTGTTTTAAAGTAAAAGCCTCCCAGCTTATACACATCACAGGAAGGCAAGAGATTGGTGACGAAAAACGGAATTGCAGTATAAAAAAGTTTTCATGTCAAGTCGTTGGCAAAAGTCCCACGTTTGCACAATGGCGCGCAACCTTCATCTCACTACACAATTTGAATTGTGCCATGTGCACAAATTTTCTGAAGGAGTCTGTTTTATCCAATAAACTTCAAAGAGTCCAATCTTTGGCTACTCAGCATTCTTTGCATCCTGTTTGATTGTTTCTAATCAGGTAAAAGAGACCTTTATGTACCTCTTGGTTCCCCCGGGGAGGGGGGGAGGGGCACTAAAAAAATTTAATACGGGGAGGCTCCGCCCCGAGGTCCGACCCCTTGCCCTTTTATATACCATTTTTGACAGAAAAGGTACCCCTTTCGTATTCCTTCCATTGACAAATAGTACACCCTTCGTATACCTAAAACAGGACGTCTTCTTGTCATTTTCATGTAGAGTTCAATAAATTAAAACAGTACAGTCATAAGGTTTGTGTGTTCGAAATAT
This sequence comes from Pachyseris speciosa, assembly GCA_016490735.1. Taxonomy (NCBI): domain Eukaryota; kingdom Metazoa; phylum Cnidaria; class Anthozoa; order Scleractinia; family Pachyseridae; genus Pachyseris; species Pachyseris speciosa. The sequence continues at coordinate 1,118,901 of JAEMWC010000173.1, read as the reverse complement.
TTTAATGAAAGGCCCTTTTAATTACCTAAATGACAGATTTCCCTACCCTTTCATATACTTGGAGTCGTGAAATCCCTACCCTTTTATATACTTGAAGCGTGAAAAAGGTACCCCTTTCGGGCGGAGCCTCCCCGTATAGGCCATTATAGGGAGTATCCCCGGGCTTGGTTCGTATCATCTAGGCATGTTCAGTATAATGAGGATTAGATTCCATGACAAGAAAACGTCCCCATTTTTGCCACCTTAATTTGATTGGGATAAAATAATTAAGATTCAGAAGTCTCATAACAAAGACTAGCAAACATTTTGGTTGACTACAAATTAGTTAAGCTCCACAAACCAGTTTGTGCGAAGGCAACTAGATGATAGCAGATTATATCGCTCATGAGAACAACACAAGTATCCATGGTAACAAGAACTCATAACATGGGCCATGAACTCATACATTGACCGTGAACTTCAAGGTAAATTACTTCATTGAATCGTGCACTGGATGCTTGTTTAATTACTGAGATATATAGACTTCATTAAGTTATTCAGCGTTCCCGTCTCGCAAAGCTAACACACCGTTTATGATCTGTCACTTCAAAGATCCTTTGTCGTTCTTCAGTCACATTGTTCCTTTCGTAGACCGCGAAGTCTGCGTCGATTATTTTTAAATACTGCTTCAGAAGAGAGCGTGTGGCTGAGGCGTCATTTGTGAGCTACAATGCCTTGTTTGCTTTTCCCGCAATCCTTTGAAAAGACGTAATAACTTTTTAATTTCGGATCACTGTCTATGCAGTCATAACCGTGTGACAATCCACTTTGTTTGTCAATGGTCCACAACAACAGCGACAACCTGTTAAGACACAAAAGAAAGCAATGATTGAATGGTTGAAACTTCCTGTTAATTGAAAAATTCTTTGATCTTGATATTCTCTAAATTAGTTATAGGGACAACTTTTCATTCCTTAGTACTCTTTCTCAAATCAGGCGTGACTTGCGAGGGGGCTATAGCCGCGCAAAAGTCCACGCTATGCGTGCTGATTGGTAACTGAGTCCATGCATCAATTTCAATAGTAAATCAGTCTCAAACTTCCCGAATGTTTTTTTAACGTACAGCATTGAAGAGGATTCAGACTGAAATTTAAAGGATTTCACTACGGCAAATCGAGAAAACCTGACTGAGGACCTCTACCAAGCGATTAACACGTTAGACGAGTTCAGATAATATGCTGCTTTTGCACAGACAGAACCTTTCCTTTTCTCTGCTTGCAATTTTTTCTTGTGCTCCTTTGTCTGAGGGCGTCTGAAGACCCATGCGGTAGTGAGGTACTTTCGTACGCCCAAGTGCGGAATACCAAGCGGAGTCAAGCTCTAGCAGCGCAAAGTGAAACTGATCAATAGTGTTGATCGGAGGCCTTCTAAAAACAGACCTCTCTTTATTAAAATGTCTACAAGGCGAATACGACAACGAAATTAGGGAAAAAGACCTTTAAAAATGACTTAATGCTCATTTTTTCAACAATCTATTTTCTCACTATATTCTTCACTATTTTGCTTCATATGTATATCAAACTTGATGTTTGACCGTATATTTACGTGATACTTTAACACGTGAAACAGTGAAACGTTTACATCATGAAAACTGCAGTTTTGTTAAAAATAAGCTACATTTTTACTGGTAAATGAAAACGGAAATATTTGACTCCAATGATAAAATTGGGAGAAGTCTGCAAACTGAGATCTCGCGTGCTTAAAAACATATCCGACGGTCATTTTGATGAATCAGAGGACGTTTTTTATTATTTTTCTTGTAGAGTGAGTATGTACACGACTTGAGACGCTTCTAGTGTAATATCAACTCAGAATATTTTCAGCTGGGACAACAAATTTGTTCAAAACACACCTACCTTACGCTTTAACGCGCACTTATGCCTGCTAGTTTGCTTTCCCTTTTATTTCTCTTTTACGGCGAACAAAGAGGTAATAAGGTCCTGAAAAGTGTTCTTACTTTTACTTCAAAAACCTCACTAAATACGTAGTCTTCAAATGTTGCCCTGTAATTTGTTGTCGCGCGCTCTGAAATTTATTTATAGTCATCCGAGCACAGCTGTACTATTTCTAGCCGAAATTTTGAGTCTCACGAAAGACCAACATCTATTTTCTCTTGCTTATGACGACGCATTACTAAGCTAGTAAGTGAGGGGAATGCCGAAAATAGCCATCACTTTGAAGATGTTGACTAAAAAACACAAACCATCCAAACAAATGCGTGCAAACTACGTGAATTACAGAATTGATTCTTCGAGATTTGGGAAATCTGTTCCAGGCCGGCACTTCAGGCAGTGGGACGCGATTGAAACAAAAATGTAAATTGTATTTTTTTCCTTTGGTTAATTTCCTCCCAACAGCATCTTCTTTGCTTCGCTGGCATAATTAGAGCATTTAATGGCCTATTTTAGGACTAAACGGGCCATTGGGCCGCAATCAAAATAACTGATGAAAACAGGAGAAAAAAAAAGGTCGAGGTAAATTTCCACAGATACAACTGAAATTTTGAAAGAATGGAAATATTCACCCATCGAGCAGACGATCGAAATTAGTAGTAGGTAGTTTCACAACTCGTAATAAACAGAATCAAAAAAGACTTTTCGACAATGCTGAATCGTTCTTAAACACGGCATAGTATTTGCAAATATTAACCTTCAAAATTTGAAGTCTGTGGACAGAATTCTTAGTTGAAAATTGTGCGATTAAAAAGAAAGCTATAAAGCAACATTTTCCTGTGTTATTGTTTATTATGCAGGACAAGGTGATTCTGTAACTTTTAAATCAGCGGATGAAGTCCTAAACTGTAATCATTCCAAACAAAGGCTTTGGGAATAACTTTCCCGCGGTGCTGTTTATTTCGCTTCGTTTTGATTAGTACAATTTTGCCATTTGACTAGCTCAGTTTAAACTTCGATATTTTTGGACTTTACATAGATGAAAGTCGGCAAAAACTTGCAACTTATGCATCGGCTCCGTTTCGGAAGGAAATAGCTTCCATTTAAGCAGTTTCTTTTGTTTGCTGTCGCTCTTATTTTCAATCCGTATGCACACGCAATGGCCTTTAAACTTCAATTAAGGCAACTAGTTACTCGAAGCGACGTTTTAGCTGTACATATAGTAACACAAGCTTACTGTAGGAAGAGAAAAGTATCTCTTATACTTTGCAAAGTGTTTCTGGTTAATTAAAAAATCTTTGTTAGCTTTTCTCGAGATTAATAGCTAATTAGCAAGCCACAGGCAAGCCGACGAACAACATGGATAGGCCCAGAGTATTTGACGAATATAATTTTCTAGGCCATGAGAAGATTACACAGTGTGCAGAAATCACACATACTGTATTTCGTTAAGCCTTGAACAGATGACTAAAACTTAAACTAGATACTATTCTGACGCGGTTGACGTAATCGTAAAAATAGAGCAAAAACCGTGTAGCTTGTAAACATCACCCGCTCTGTCGGTAGAGGAACTTGCTTGGCAAATAATGAATATTAAAACATTTCGGGCGTTAGAAATCATTTTCATCAAATGACACTTGCAATTTTATTTGTGCCAACAACTTCACTAGTAAAATTAAAGCGAATTTATAATAAAATATTTGGCCTTGCGAGCGTCTGAGGGTATTTTCAACCCGCAGTTTTCGAAGTTGCATATTTTGTTATCACTTTCTTCACACATCGAGGCACCATTGTGAATGTAATAAAATGACAAAAACACACTGAATGAAACAGTCTGCGGAAGACGCCAAGACCGAATTTAATAAACTGTTCATTGTAGACTACACAAAGCTGTCTGTTTACTCTACACTGTCTTTTATAACAAATTAATCGATACATGGCCTTTAATAAAGTTTTGACTTCACGAAAATTTTGCTTTTGTGCGTTAAGCAAACATACAGAAATCTAATAAGAGATAAGTTGGAGACCAAGCTTGCTACTGACACAGACATGTGGAGCAAGGATTCTCTTATAAACGTATCATCCACTCCATTAACGGTTTATTTTCTGGCCATACTCAGCCGTTACTGTTCTGTTTGATAACGGCCTAAAGGCACTTGAATTCACAATTGCTGGTAAGACAGAGATGACAGAAATGGCTTCTTGCTAGCTCAAAGTCAAACGGTCTGTAAATCAAATCACCACTAGCCTAATTACAGCTCGAAGGCTTGCCAGGAAAGAGTATTGGCTCGACAGTGAAGTACTTGAAAATAAATTTAATCAACAAATTTTTGTCCAGTTGTCTTGCCTGTTCGCACTAGCACAGTCAGCTTTATTTACATATTATTAGGAATAAGATACTTTATTAAGTAAGCCATACAGACATGCTTCTTTGTCCAATCAAAACTCGAACAATCTTTTGGGACAACTATCCATTACTGGAGGCGTAAAACATAACTTGCCTGAAATTTTCCGCACGTCGATAAAGACTTGCGAGTTTTCGATGGTTCGTGGCCGCGTGTCTTCTTTTCGCCGTGATGTGAATGAAATTGTTCCCCGGATAATTAGTCAACGGTACCTCACAAAGGGTCGGCGCCTCAGACCGCAATTGACATTTGCGAAGTATTTTTCAAACTAAACAATTGAAAGCGTTAAAATGTAATTAATATAGATATGAGTTTATTTATAATAAAGTCGCACTGTGATTGGCTGACGGCCCTTTGCAGCCGCACAGTACGGTTTGTAAAGAAACTCACTGACGCATTAAGTCTCAGACTCGACTTGGACACATGCCGGTTGGATCACGGCCGAGCCTGTAGCGTGCCAAATTCCCCCCAACAATCAAGGACAACCATACTTAAGTCCAGCTCAAGCCTTAGATGAGTTAAGGCTTCTTCAACTGCCACAAGAAAGTCATCGTGTGATTTCACCAGCACCAAACCAGCTTTGAGAGATGAATTCGCCCAGGGATTCACCGGAGTTGGCGTCTTACGACATCAATAACAATCAACCGAACAAGGAGCTGTCAGAGAAGAGCCCGGACTCTCTCGAAGGTGAGTTTTTCCTCCGAGGAACGAAGAATCGAAGATTACTTTGCAGGATTCTAGATAACTAACTTCTAATTAGTTCAGGATTTCTCAGGGATTAAGTGTTAATCTTGCCTGAAACAACAATATGTGTTCTTACTTCTCACAATTGAACGTGCGAACGTGCCATACTTTGTGAAATGAACCATGCTGAGACATTCCAGGAAGAAGGAGCCTCGAGTTCCCACTTGCTGATTGTACTAATGTTGTCCTTATACCCACCGGAAGGTGTTTCTCACTCGATGAACAGTGTTTATATTTTGTCCAACAGAGAGCACGTCCGTGGATGGAGACGGCGCCAAGCCGAAAAGAAAGCAGCGAAGACAGCGAACGCACTTCACCTCCTATCAGCTCCAGGAGATGGAAGCAATGTTCGCTAGAAACCGATATCCAGACATGGCGGTTAGAGAAGATATTGCACTGTGGACAAGTTTGACAGAAGCCCGAGTCAGGGTAAGTAGACAAACACTTGCTTCAGATCCTGGACGCGCTTGTTTGTAAGGTGAAGTCCAGCAGTTGGATTGATGCTAAATAATTCAAATGAAACCAATTATCAAACGCTTGACTTGCGCGCGAGAGCACAGCGATTCTTTTTGCTAGAAGATCACACACAAACTGCACAAAGAAAACGCGTTTTATTATCACTAAGCTTACAAGGAACATGCCATGTTTGTTTGCATTTAAACAAGCGCCACTTAAGTCTCGCATTTTGAATACAGAATGAAAACAGGCGAGCAGATTGCTTGTACTCGTACACGACGCGTGAATTATTTACCGCACCACAGAAAACCTGGAACAAATTCACACTAATGGTACGCCTTGAAAGAAACCTTACGAAATGGCTTGCGCTCGCTTTCTTGAGCCCCAGAACGTTGCAAGCGCGAGACGAAACTAGCAAATTAGGATTAGAATCACTTTAAAGACTCGAATATCGTCAAGATGTTTGCTTATTTAATGCATTTCTTCAAGCTGTATTTCCGTGCAATTACATTGTTTACCACAGGATTCGCCAAACCGTTTCAGAACCACCTGGCAGTCAACAAACCCGGCCGCCCTCGCTTCTTTGCCCGTTTAGTTTCGGAAAGTGCAAACTGTGCTAAAAAGTTAACATGTCGTGCTTAGAGTTCTCGTTTTTAAGCCTTTTTTGTCCCGTTAAGTCTCCTTTACCACCTAGATGATAGGACTGGACCTTTGCAAATACCTGAATACCAACTGTACCTGTATTGTTGCGATTGGCGAAGACAGGTGAACTTCATTCTCGAATTCCCATAAACTGCTAAAGGATCGAATAAAATATACGTATCTTTAAGAAAAGGTCAAGGCGAATGATGAAAAACCATCGATACAGAAATTCCCTGAAACATCCGGTATTTTACAAACCGTAATGGCTGTATACCTCTCTTTGACGGCGTCTTCTCTTTGTGAAAGCAGCCTAATTACAAACTTAAACGTGTGAAAAATACTTGTCGGGGCTCATTTCACTTTTCACACTTTACTTCGAAGGATAAAAGCGTGGACTTAACTGGGCTTTCTAACAACAGTACCTCGTCGACATTTTAGTCTGGTTTTCAGTTAAATGCTTAGCACTTACTAAGAGTTTTGTCACCGCTAAATCGAATTGGCTTTTCGGCGCAAAGAGAAGCCCGATTTTAAGTAGACCATTAAATAAATGTCAAACTTTTGTATTTGTATCTCGTTTTATTAACATCGAGATTCACAAAACACTCACAACTGCAATTTATCATGATATTATATTGAATTGCGCTTCGCCTTTCGTGAGCTAATATGACTGTACTTTAATGTACACGTAAAGAAAGGGAACAACAAACAACTTCTCGACAGTGATAACACATTATGCACTTTTTTCTTCATTTCAGGTATGGTTTAAAAATCGCCGGGCGAAATGGCGAAAGAGAGAGAAGAACAACCCAACGAATATGCTTGGACAAGACAAGGGTGGCACAATTATACCAAGTGTCAACGGATTTTACGAAAGCCCTGGCTCCATTCGCTACGAAAGCTCTGAAACACCGCCGTCGGTTTATCCCAATTACAGCTCAAACTACTGGAGCAAGGGAGCTCCAAGCCTTGGCTATAGCTCATTGCAGCCAACAAGTAACAGTCTCGGCTATAACTCTTTCAGCCAAATACCCCAACCTTGTCCCGTGCCGCCGCCAATATCGGGCTCTCTGAGTCCGTTTTCAACTCCTATGTCGAGCGACAACAGCGCGGCCTCTTACGCAGTCAGTTCCTCCAGCGTACCGAGTGTTCCTTGCGGTTACCCGCCGACTTATGGCTACCAAGAACAGAGCTCGGTGTTCTTGAAAGGTAAAGGTTCGTCGATGAATCACCACCCGAACTATTCCCAAGCTAATCCGTACAGCGCATACCCTTACGGGATGGCCGAAATCCCAATTAATATTTAGAAACTGAAGCAAAGCGAGGAGGACATGGACAAACAATATACGAGACTCAAGATGTTACTCAAGTGGAAGTACTGAGAAAAGACACTTTGTTTTTAAGGTGCCTTTCAAGGGAGAGGTTGTTGCTAGAAGCAGAAGTTTTTTAAAGTATGATTTTAAGGTTGAAAACCGTCCTGACATTAGCATCAATGCAATTAAAAAGCCAAAACAATTCTCTTGAAGTTAATAGATTCAATCGAGGTGAGGTTTGGGTGTTTTGTGCTCAATACAAATTATTTTAAAAGGTTTAAGTCCATTAAGATTCAATGTATTTAACTTAGTTAAATGAAAAAATGACACGAAGAAGGTGCTAAAGTAATGGAAATTATGAAAAAAGGTTAAATTTTCTCTTGCGAGAATGTAACGTTGCATAATTTTCGTTAAGGGGGACGCTATTTAGCCTCACGCTTCATCGACATTCAGATTTCCCTTTTGTTCCTCGCAGACCCATAGTCTCAGAGGAAAGAGATGACCAAGTTTTCCTATATTTGCTGAGGTTAATTCTGCTAAATCTGTCCCCTCATTGAACTAAGAACATTTTGATAGCGGTTGTAAGCGTTTCCTAATAATGGTTTTGTCTGAGACCCGTGTAGTTCTCGCTTACTAATCCGTACTACATTGACTTAGTTATTAAGGTAATATCAAACCATTCTTGTATAAGACGATGAGCTGTTGAAAAGTGCTAACTAAAATGAATAAGTCTTTCCTTTTAATCTTAGCTGTGAGAAGTCACAACTCGCACGCTGTTACCAGGGACACGCCCGTAGATGATTGTAACGGGGACTTCAAAAAAGCGCGCTTGCGTTTACGCGCTGGCTTTCGCCCCCAAAATACCATTTTGAACTTGTCTGGAGACGATTGCGAGACCATGGCATCGACAGAATTTTAATTCAATCTCTAGAGACCTCGCTGCTTTGCCCTGGGAATTTTCAGCTGTATTTAAGTTTGTACAGTCAATAAAAGACTAAATGTTGTGCGCAGTCTTTGTGCCTTAATACACTCCTTTCATAGTTCAAGACAAAAGAGAGGCCTTTTGTCGAAGCTCTTTCAGTGCTGAAACGAGCCGCTCCATTTATCGCTTTGACTTGGAAAGATGACCAATGACTTCATACGCCCTGCCATCAAACAGATGAATTTTACAAAGGGAAAATAAATTCAATTTTGGCAGTTTGCGTGCCGTAATCAGTTGAAAATTGAAGAGCTGCGATGAAAAGCGAAAATGCAAATGATCCGCAAAAAGCTTTTCAAAATGGCCATTTTGAATTCTATTGACTATGAATGCAAAAAAGTACCGATAAATATGCGTATTCTGTCGGACGGATGCGGCTAAATAGGCCCATTACTTTCACGTATCTGATAAAACAAGATAAATGCATCAAAGCTGTCCACAAAACGTCGTTTTGCGAATATCTTAATTGCCCACTCTCAGCTGAGGTGAACTTTGCATGAAACCAGCTTTTTGACATTTCAAAAGCGAGACGAAAACGTTTGCCAAATCTCCCTTCAGCATATAATTAGCCTGACTGAAAGAGACTGTCTCACTTTTCCTCTTGGCTAAGCAAGAACAAAACTGTAGACTTGAATGAAAAATAAATATATTCTCGTTTCGTTGTGAATCCTTTCTCACACCATTATTGTATGTTGGGCATAAGTTTGTATTGTGGTCGCGGCAAAGTTATCAACCTTTGGCATCTGAACTTTAGGACGGGGCAATTTCCAGGAAGGAACACTGCATCGACTTCGCGTTTTCCAGACCTACGATCTAAGATATTTTTTAATAGCATCAGATTCTGTTCAAAAAATGATTCGTTTACGAAGTCCGCTGATAATTCAATAACTTAAAGAAAAGCCTTATCTATGAAACTCATTCAGCACTTTTATTTTTTTTTTTGTGTTGCAGTTTCTTCGGCCTGTTTGTTTCCTTCCAAATTTTAGTATGTTTGTCCGTGGGCGCTATACTACGGCGTTGCAAAACAATTATTTTGTGTATTTTTTCTCAGATTTCCTTTGGTCTTGGTCATATTTCAAAGAAAAAAAACATAATGGCTTATGATATTACACACATCTGTTTGGTTATTGAAAGAAACATTTTTATCACACACTTGTACGTAAGTTGCTCTTTATGACAACCGTGTAAATTGGATTCAGTAAAATTAATGTAGAATATGCCTTCGACGCTCATGGTGTCAGAGAAATAATTCGAATTTCTTCAAATTTGAATAATTGGAGTACAACTTTACTATGTGCCGCGAAGAGCAAGGACGCAAACAAAATTTCTCAAGTAAAGAACCGGAATGGAAATAATGGCACCAAATACAAACCGCTAACGAAACTTCAGTTAAACAATCGCAATTAATTAGAATATATAAATGTAAGCGCTTTTTCTTAGGCCTATTTTCGCGTCTATGCCTTTGGGATCTTTTTCCTTAATTGCAATTTCTAGAAATTATTTGAAATAAACTGATAAAATTTGACTTGTTCCGAGGACAGCGCATTGTATAGGTCTGGGAGTTCTCTTCGCGATAGGCCATGTTACAATTTTAAAGTGACTTATGAAGGGGGTGTGTCATTTAGTCCACACTCTACAGTCGGATAGTAAAATTAACTAAATGAATGGGATACAATTTACAAAGAACGAGTAAAATTATTCGAGATGTTTATAAGCTAACCCCGAAAAGTCGGTAGAATTGCTTTTTCTTGCCTACTTGCATTCTTTTACTTCTGAACTGGAATTTTCTCTTCCATTCGAAATGTTAACATTTTATTACTTTTTCTCACTTTAACTTCTTGAGAGTTTATTTAAGCAACCATTGTTTAAACTTTCCCATTGCCAAATAATCGGCTAAATATCGTTATTTTGCCAGGGCAGAATACAAGACTGATATTTACCATTAACTTCATACATATAACAAATTTCACGCGTCACTGAAATGTAGATCTATAGCTGGTGAAAAAATAGAAACTCGTCGTAAAAAAAATCATCATAAATCGCATGGTATCCATATTAAACGTGGAATAAAAAAAAATGCAGACAAGACAAATACACGTATTGGACTGTTCGGTTTGTGAAATTAGCTTTACCTGGAAATTTCATTTCGCACAACTTTATTTTGTCTAGGTTTTGCAAGACGTAAAAATTGTTTAGTTTTCGAGAAATAAAACAATAAAAGGCTTTATTTTTCATATAAATGCAAATGAAATAATATTTGCTATATATGGTAAGAAAAAAAGTGAGTATAATGCTTCATTTTCAATACAGCAAATGATATTGTTTTAAGGTTAATATATTTTGAAAAAGAACAGCTGATTTCTTTTTCGGCAGTGGAGTAACAACAAGAAATTAGGCTGCTGAAAATTGCGATTAATCCGGCGTAGCTTATTCAGTGGATAGGTGATTAACTGGACGCCGTCCAAACCTCGTATATTGCATTAGTAAATTGTGGGTTAGATGAAAACGACTTGAGACATTTGGGAAAGAAATCAGTGTCGAGGAAGAGAAAAATACCTAAAGAATTATTAACTTTTGTCTTCGTATCGGTAAAATGTAGAACACTATCAAGTTAGCTGTAAAATGTATTTGTGAGTTAAAAAAGTGACGCCTTGGTATTTGTAGGTAATTTTATAATTATGAGGTAGACAGCAGTGAGCTTGCCAACTGTATATTTCAGCTCCACCCGTTTGTAAACTTTTATTTACATAGTGTGTATCTTGCAAAAATATATGTGATCGTTCAGTTTTAAACCAAAACTGCTTTTTTCGCCGAGAGTTTAGTCGTGAATAAATTGAATCTATTTTTGAAATTTTCTGTGTGTGTAATCCTTGAGTCAATTAAAATGAGAGCCATTGAACAGCAAGTACAGCTGGATCAATTTGATTTCTTAATACTTTTCCATATGCTTTTCAATTTCTTTGTTAGTTTTTTTAATTTGTTGGACTCAGCAATAGTGCTTTTGACATCGGCTTTTACTTGACACTATCAGGCATCGCTGCCAGGAATCATATCTGATTTTAAACTTGTAAATAATTGACTGAGACCAAAGTGACAACTATATTGCAATTAGCAATGGAAGCATGCATATGCCTGATTAGTTTGCTAGGTTTTGCTAGACTTCGTAAGGAAAAAAACAAACAAACTTCGTAAATATTAGTAAAACGACTTCACTATTGATTTTGGCCAGCCAGATTTTAATGTATTGAGCAAACACTTTTATGGCAACGGTCCTTTTGTCTTTTTCATAGTACCAATAAGGGTTTTATGTTCGGCAGTAGCCATTGCCAAGGAGAAAAACAGAGTAACTTTTCGTCAGCCGATGCACAAACAACGCTTCGTTGAAACGCTTGTTTCCTAGCCAAAAAAAGAAATTGAAATTATTTCGTCACAAGGAATTTAAATCAACCTTATGTGTTAAATATTTTAAAATGGATTTATCAATTGCCACCTTATGCGCCTTTGCGAACAGAAACGTTGTAGAAATAGGGCTTTGCGTTAAGCCGATTGGTATCTGTCTGAGAAAAAATAATAACTTCATTGATGTTTGTTACTGATACACTGTATACAATTTGAAAGACGCTTCCTTGCAGTGTACTGTTTAACCGTCAATCATTTAAATTAAATAAAAAACGCTCGGATCAAAATTTCCCACATTTCTTAATGGGGTGATGTTAATCACTATTTCACATTATCCTCAAAATATAAGGTTTTATTGTCCAATTTTAACCAAACGCAAGCAATTGTCCCAAAATATCTTTTAAGGCACCCCGACCCACACACAGATGGCTAAACACAAAAGAGGTTTGTCATTCGGCCAGTTAATCAGGCTTATCGCTTTCATTTATCGCACGAAAGGTCGATTTTGCCCAGAAGTGAATTTCAGTAGCAACGATATCGGGGTAATGAAGATATGTTAACGGCTATGCGATGCGATGCAAATGTTACTAAGTTTATGAGTTGATATAAAAGGAAAACCGAATATGACCTGGTAAGTCCTTCTTGTTGCGTGGATGAAAATTGTTTTGCTGATTGAATAAATTAGTGGGGACAGTGATTACACTTCGATTTCTATCAAGTTCCACTGAAAACCGCCTATGTTAATCTGATGTTCCACGAACGTCGGGTTATTTTTGCCGTTTTTTTTTTTACCAGATAATTCAGTTGAACGGACACTTAACGTTACATTTTGACAACAAACCACGTTGTCCGTGTTTTCTTAGCCTGCAAAATCAGCCGCCTCTCGTCGCTCACAGCCGCTAGGGGCGTTTCGCGCGAGAGAGCTCTCTCGCGCGAAACGCCCCTAGCGGCTGTGAGCGATAAGAGGCGGCTGTTTTCGCAGGCTAGTGTTTTCTCAGCTTCAAATGAACTTTCATGATGCGTACTACGTCAGGGAAATAAAGTAACAAAGAGTCGGTAATGGTATTGTTGCTTGGCAACGCAAAGCAACTTCAAGCAATTACTTCGTTAAAGAATTAATCACCTAGAAGATAAAACTTCCAGATAAAAGTTCTTTTGTGGCTCTGGCGCGTCAAAAAGAATTTTCTCTCGCGGATATACCTTCTGTCACTGTTTAATATTACTTGTGAAAGTGCAACAGAGAAGTTGATAGCGTTTTTTTGATCTAAACTGAATCTGGTTTGAATACATTTTCTAGTCGCATTGTGTTCAAATTGAAAGGAAAGCGATTCATTGACAACTATAAAAAAAAAAAAAAATATATGACGCACGCGGAATATTTCTATGTTTTTTCCCGTTCTGAGTAATTGTCCTATTTTATTCAGTTAAGCTACGAAAAGGAAACAAACGTCATTAAAATTTAGGCAGAATTCTCATGACACGAGAAAAGGAGGAGCTGGGTTTTGCGACAAATAAAAAAAAGAACAAGATTTCTATTTATGGCCCAGATGTCCAAATTGTCGGATCTTAACTCAGTTTCCTTTACAAAGAGAACACATTTCCCGTAGATAGTATACTACAGTCCATATATCCCATGGTTACTCTTGAAATTTCATTCTGGTATACGTCAGTCTGTTTTCAAAGGTCTTTGGTGCCAAGAATTAAGCAGTCGGAAGTCAAGACTCCAACCGGCATTCAGTTAAATTATATTAAAACAACCTGGTTCCCTTGCCTATGATAGGAGTGGAGTCGCATATTGTAGTTTGAGATAGATGGAGAGAAACACATTTGAAAGGCCTGAGACTTATGATCACGATTTTAACCACGTGATCAGCTTCGTTTAACTTTGTAAAAGACATCAATTCTTGTGTCGAAATTTCCCTAGTCTACGTACATCCTCTAACTAAAACAAAATTTACGTCTGAATTTCGACAATACTTATTTATTTGGAACAGTAATTAGTGCGCAGCAAATCCATCGTAAAACTGAGGGGCTTTTAGCTCCTGGGTGGCTGAGCAAGACGTTTCCTGTTGCATGGTGTTTATTGGAGGCCTCGATCATTCAGCTACAGGCAGAACTTCAAAAGCTCTTGCTGAAGGACAATTGTGATGTATGAGTCACACTGAATAGCGTTTCGTCGCCAAGTTTAGTTTACTTGCCTAAGGTTAGAAAAGGAAGCAATATAGAGGGAACAGTTAAGAATATATCGGCTTTTCTTACCTATAACTATAGCTCATTTTTGACTTGGAAAATCCGGGTTATAGGTGTGAGGGGGGGGGGGGGGGGGGATTTTGGTAGATTTCTGTTAAAAATTTTGTGAATAACGCTTTTCACATATTCCGCATATCAGTGTACGAAAACTAGAGGGCATATTGGCCTTCACTCGGCCTTCCAAAGACAATCGTAAATTGCAATTTCCTACTTCACTGATTCACCTACACGGTTGTATTATTATGACAAAGTTAGTATAACGATATCTGAAGTCCTTCCCATATTTTATTTTCACTATGTCATCATATTGATCATGTCCAGACTGTCACATGGGCAAATTTAATATGCGCTGCGAGGATTTCGGTTTTTTTACGTAGATCGAGTAATTACGAAATTCCGTGAATTAAGACATACAGAAAAACAGGCAATAAGCTTTCCTAAACTAAAAAAAATATATATTCAAATGAGCCTCTGTTTGCGACTGAAAAGCAAAAGCGTTCAAAATTTTCGCCTGCAGTAAATCTACGCGAAGGCGAAGAGTCACGTTGAAGCAGAATTTATTGATTCGAAAAGCACGTTTTCGCAAATGTCGCGAAAGTTGCTTGAAATACAGCGAATCGGTCAATTAAAGGTAAACGCACGGTAAAAGTTCACATTCAAACCTGTAATTTTTTGAAAGGTGGATTCCCAGAAGCACTCAAACATTTCGGAGAAAGTCCAAAATATTTTAATATAATCCCACTGGCACGGCATTCTTGTTGTGTTATTTTTCGTTAGCGCTTGCGCAGAAACGCCGAAAGTGAGCTTTGTGGCATGGTCGGGCGAAAACACAAAAGGGGAACTGTGAACATGAACTTATTGTTAAGGTTGCTTGGGACTATATATTTATTAAGAATCGATTAAATTTGTTTCGTAACAGCCAGAAAGAGGTCAACGTTGCAAGTGGTACCCTGGTTAGGGCATAAAATGTACCTGTTAGAATAAAAACCACACTAACAGAAGGGAGAGCGGAAAAACGTAACAGTGAAGAGCTACGAAAATTCACGCGAGAAAACCAATGTTAGAGGTAAAAGGTCAAGGAGGTAGTTTGGGTCGTTGGGTAGAAGGGGATTAGAGAAGCCTGTGTAAGGCAGAAAAAGTCGAGGGGCATGCTGGATTTACGAGGAAAGGAGGATCGTTTGGAGTTGTGTTTTGAGTAAAGAGAAAGCTTGGGTGTTAGGGTGCAGGATAGATCAGAGGAGGCCAAGCGAAGACTCAAGCTACAAAAATGGCATAGCTCAATTGAGGTCGTATGGGAAAGCATGAAAGAGGTCCTACGGGGTAGACGGGGTACAAGAAAGAAGTTGTCAGTTGAGCCTAGCGCGTACATGGGAAAGGAGGCATGAGGAGAGGACAGGGGAGGAGGACAGCTTTAGAGTGGGGAGCTGCAAAGCATGGCCCAAACAAGTGTATGACTTAACTAAGAGGGCCTGAAACAGAGTAAGATGAACTGGGCAGACGTCCTTCCAACACCGGCGGCGATTATTAAGTCTAGCATTGCGACAGAATCAGTATGATGCTCTCAAAACTCCCAGGAACCTGCTGACCTGGAGATTGGTGCAGGAGTCCCGTGGCAACGCTGAAATACATCCTGTCAGACAGGCTTGCTGCTTTGCAGATGAACACTTGGCAGCTCAAACGTGGTCCGATGTGAATGTTAGTTTAGTTGGAGAAGCATGGATGGCGATAGCAACTCAACTGACTTTCGTCAACAAGGTAGGCATGAGAAAAACCGAAATTGGTGATTTTTATGCAGAACATTCATGAGCGTCGTATTGGGTTTAACAGTCAAATGGCCAAATGTCAAATGGCCTGAAGTTTTCCGTCAATCGTCGAAGAAAGAAATAGTTTTAGTCTACAGAAAAGAAAACAAGAAAACAAAACAAAAACGATTATCGAAAATCAAGGGATCCCCAACTTGCAACTAGTACCTTAGCAGCTCTATCAAAAACATTGACGTCATTTCGAGTCTTTTTTTTTTTTAAGACATATGTAGGGAAGCCTAAAACAGGGTAATTTAGAAACTTTGACTTGAACAGAATGTTATCATGATACTGATCCGGAAGTCAAACTAGTAGAAGGTTTTTCTTCGAAATAAACTTGAAACGTCTGACGGCCTGAAACTTTGCTTGCACAGCTTCCGGTATTGTGAATGTTTCGCCGAGTCTGAGCTATTGAGACCAGATCTAACAGTGATCGGGTAACTGGCAATACCTTTGGAGAAAGGAGCTGAAGAAGCTTTCAAAAGGGAGAGGTTGCGCTATTGAGGCTGAGCTACCACCTACTTGAGACGCTACACTTAATTCCGAAGATAATTCCTTAATTCCGACTGAAAAGAGGCCCATCTGATTGCACAGACTTCTGCTCCCCCTTCTCCGTATCAATATGCATGTAGGAAATGTGGTACAACAACACTGATTAGTGGAGCAGGAGGAGGAGGAGAGAGGAGGAGGAGAGTGTTGCCTGTCGTGCAGTAACTGTTAAGGGAGAGTTTTAGGAGAAGAGTGAGTTGTTATTGAGAGTGTGTCAACTAGATGTAGCAAAAAAAAGGGGGGCGGGGGTAGAATGGGGGGGGGGGGGGGGGAGAGGGAAGGGGGATATCAGGCCTTTCGAAGTGGGATGTATTGGATATGTTTCCCGCACCTGGCAGTTTTCTGGGAAGAGTTAAAGTGCGGAGCCCAGAGCAAAGGGGTCAACCTGGATTCGGGTTAAAACGAAATTGACCCTTGCCTACCCTACACAACGCCTTTTCGTCAGCCCGTCAGCTGAAGGATAAAAGACCTAGTGGGTCGAAATCTCAGGGAAGGTGGCGTTTAGCTTATGAAGGGGTGGAGACACGTAGTGGGTGTTGAGTCAATTACGGTCAACGATTGTGCCGTTTTCTTCTTAAACTCGTGAAGATAATGATTTCGCAAAATGCGTGGTAAGATGGCTTTGGAAGAAGCTACGTGGAAAGCCTGAAATGACTCGACGTCAAACGACTGTCGTTAATTTATTAGGCAAGTTAAACTCCGACGCAGATTTAATATTCTACAGATGAATGTGCACATATAAGTTTTTTCAGTTATATAAAACGGCCTTCAACTCTGTGTTTACTAAGGCTTTCGTGCCCTCTTTATTTAATTGACAAGCTTTGCAATGGCCTCAAACATCTTCTTGCTCCATATTAAAGTATTAAAGAGTGATGTTTCTTGTCACTGTCATGATTTACTGCCTCATCATTCAAACATTTACCCTCATTAAGATCTATGTCGGTAAATACAGCCCCATAGCTATATCGCTTGGGAGATCACTTTGGCGTGCAAAATAAAAACTCAATAAAGGTTGGATTTTTTGTTAATAAGTTCCGGTTTCGTAGTTCTGTGGATGCCGGGCTTGGTCGAGGGGCGTCTGTTTGATTGGTTTATGACGGTCTTAAATTATATTATAGTTCGATCAGGCATGGACGATTAATTTGTTACAGTAAGATCGGGTCTGACGTCACTGGGTTTGCTAAGTCAGTGGTTAAATCGAAACCTTATTTTCGTGTAGTACCAAACAAAGTATTTCGTTGGTTTCTTTTTCATTTTAGGTTTGTTAACTGAAGTTGTCAGACTTAAGTGCTCTTAGTTAAAAGTTTACCTGTTAAGTGCCTTACATTTTTAATGCTCTTCACTGAAACTTTCATTAAATTTCTTTTTCATTGCGCATTAATCCCTTAAACTGCTATCATTTCCTGAAGCGTTTAAGATCTTATTGTACTTCCCGACAAGTGCTTATCTAATACGAATATTTGACATTCATCGTGTGTGATATTGGAATTCAAAGGCCGAGGGACAGTATCATAAACACGTCTACTTTTTGTAGTGAGCTAATCCAAAGTCGGTTTCTTTACCAATGATAAAGAAACTTAAACGTGCTTAGTCGAACAAATGAGTCGATATTGAACTGAAATCGGCGATAGAGACTCAAAGCCTGCCTCCTTCGCGGATAAAAGTTGTAGCTTCCGCCACTGGGAACTTTCAGGAAGTAAATTTGAACTCAATTTTAACTTATCGTCGAAGAACACCAAATGACATTTTTCTTTTGAACTTGATAAAAATCCATTTGGAAATGAATAGACAACAAACAAATAATTGGCTAAAGTAAAGGTTAGCAGCTTTCATTTCAAAGGTCATAAGCATTTATGGACTGAAACGTTTATAAGAGCCAAGCTTTCAGTCTAGGTAGTGTCAACAACGGCTTTAAGAACAATTTTTAATTACGATTAACGAAGCTAAGCATATTTTCATCATGAACAAAGTGTATTCAATTAAAGTGTCGCTTTCTCTTTCTCCTCTCACCTTGCTCGGCACTGAACATTCTTTTTGTCACTTTTCTTTGCTTATAAATGTACGCACCTACCAGAAAACCTTCTGGCTTTTCTGCAAATACTGTTCAGTTACGCGTAAAGGAAAAAAACTCCTCTAATCTCTTTTTGTCTAGTCTACACGTTAAGCAATGGCTTTGATTAAACTTTGAGCACACTTTGGTTTCAAGTATTATATTCATTTAAGTCATTTCTTTGATCTTTCTTTTTGCCGACTATTGTTCCTGCGTATCAGCCAGTACGTCTTACCTTTCCTTCTTTAGGCAAAGCTTGGCTGTCAGAACTGCATCAGACCAGCTGTGTAATCAAATTAAACATTGAATGGTTTTAGGATAACTCCTTATGAAGAAGAAATTAACCAAACGAACGCTAATTCAAGTTAAAAGAATAAATCAGTATAACTCCAGGAAATGTTCTTCTCACGATGCTGGCAATCCTGACTTACAGTTGCAAGAATTCAGACGCTTGTTTCAAGGGGATCTGTACAAAGTGCGCGCCCAGTCGTAAACTCCAAAATCATTACGTTCTCTCTCTCTTTTTTTACCCCAGGGATGATATAGTAAATGCCGGCATGTTTAGATGCCCTAGCAAGTGTTTTCTCGGGAAATCGTCCTGGGGAGCTGGCGTTTCAGTTTTGAAAACAGTTCATTGTAAAATGCCTCTTCCCCTGCACACGAAAATGTCGTTAACCATTTAAATTTGCAAACGACTTCAACGACAGAAATAATTCTCCGTTTTATTGAGATCTTTCACCTTAAATAGTGATAAAACGATTGAAAGAATCCCAAAGCGCCGATGAAATATCAAAATGATTAATTAACAAAAAAACTGTCGGTGGTCTTTCTGGTCTTTTACTTTGTTCTATCGGCCGTAGTCAACCACAACTTGATAGAGGAAGCGGCTCCAGTTTGTCTGGGTTTCCTTCCACCTGCGCGCATTTCCTTATTGGTCAGTGCATGTACGTGTTCCGCATCCCATTCATTCTTATATATTTACTGAAACTGTTAAATCTAATGAATACTTTTGTACAAACCGAACGTCTCACACGAGGTTGGGCTCTTAAAACAAGGAAGTTCTATTGTTTGGGAACAGTTGCGACCAATGCTGTTTCTTAACCAAAGCCAGTATCACCACGTTCAACACCTGTTCGCTTCCTACCGTGATTCAAGACCTATTGAGTACAGAAGCTCTGTTACTTCCGATGTATACTTCAGTCTCTTAAATTAAAAGTTACCAAAACTGTTGCTATTCTTTAAACTAGAGAGCGCATTTGAAGATCAGAAGAATACCGCTCTTTGCCGCAAGTCAAGGGTTTGACGTAAATTTGTTCCTGAAACTCTCTAATGATTAAAGAGTTGCAGGAAAAAAATTGTACGTTCTATATTGGAGGCATTATATGTTTTCGTGTTCTTTTAATGTGGGGACACTGATTTATCCTAATAACAGACCAGCTCTTGTGATTAATGTTGGAGCCGACAACTTCTTTCTTATTTAACTTCTGAATTTACATTTTGCCGTCTTTTTTGATCGTCATGCTGTACCGCTAATCCCTACCGACTGCTTTTACATCCATCCTCCAGTGCCATTTACACTAGCAAACATTTACTTCTACTCAAGTTATTGCGATGCATGAAACCGATCGTAACGTCATCAAACCCAAGTAATACTTGGTGTATAAATGCATGGATGATTTTTCTCGCACTCTATTTTGTTCTCGCCATGTATGTTCCGGGTATAGTTTTTAAGTTCATTCTGCTTCACTTACGACGTAGTTTGATATCTCTTTCTTGAAAATATGTCATGATCGCCTAAGTTGTCACTGTCTATTCTTTTCCCCAAACTTAACTAACTATTCAGGGGCACCCAACGACAAGTTTCGGTAGATATCTGTTCGGTGGAGGATCATTCACCTTGGGCTTTCGGCGTCGATTAAAGAGTGCACTCGGATTTTCGTAACTTAAACGTGGCCTAAAAGATTCGCAATTGGGAAATCATAGTCCCCGAGGTTTTCGGAAGGGTCGTAATTGCTGTTTTTGGCTGTCAAAAACATCAGCCGGCTAGCATTCTCGAAAAGAAAATAGTTCCCTAGAAAGTTCGTGGAAAGTTTATTTCAGCTGGCATTTTCTCAAAGGCAGATTTCAGTTGTTCCCTAACATTTTCGGGCAATTAAAATTTCAGCTAAGGAATCCGAGCAGATGAACTTCTTCTAGCTTATGAAAACATCAAACACCATAAGCTACTTAAAAACGCCTTTCTACAGCATTTGCTTGATTTGGCTCGTTGGGTGCCCCTGACTATTCTACCTCAGTTCTGGGTTTTGTGTGTAAAATAAGCAGTTTATGGTAAAATATTCGCAGCTCTCCTAGTTCATATGCTTGTATAATTTTTCCGGTCGGTTTTTTGATCTATTATCTCATGCACAAGTCTTGCTCAAAATTCGGAAGCTTCGCTAAAGACGTATTAAGACCAGAATTTATTGTAAGGGTACTGTAGTTACACAGGAACTCCACCTCCTTAATGATGGACTCGTATTTTCAGATAGGTTTAGACTTTTTTAAAGGCTATACAGTGGAAAGAAAAAAGGGAAAGAATGCTTTGAAAAATGGAAGGCACTAGCCACCTCCGTTTGGATATCAAACCATGGGAATTTTACTTCGAAACGACAAAGAAACAACCACTTTCAATGGCTTTGAACAGGAGGAGACCGATTTGATGTAATGATCTCAGACGGGTGGTATTTATTTCGAAATAAAGCAATGAATATTCAGCACGGTTCAGTGCAATCTTCAATGTTTCCAGAAGGTTATAGTATTAAAATTATTGAAATTGGAATGACAATGTTTTTTTCCTGCAATATCCATATGAACCCGTCGTATATTTTAGAACGAGATCATTGAACTGAACAGCTTTGCAACGGCTTCCCCAGTCAATCTGGCTCGTTGTGCGGGTCCAGTGTTTACTTGGCAAAATCTGTGCTTTCGTGACTTGTTCATTGAGGGGTAAAGTAAGTGTTAAACATAGTTTAAACTTGCCGACGCTGCGGGCGAATCAGCAGATCCATTATCAATGACAATATCCTAGTCGTCTGCTAAATAAGGAAGAAAAGTGTACGATTCAAGCAACACTTTGAGTACTTTTGAACCAAAGAACAAATATTATTTTTTCTATATTTTCTATACATTTTGTGAGTGATATGAACACTCGTAAAGTGATAAACATCTCTACAAGTGATATAAAATGAATTTAGAAGTATTATAAATAAATGTAATCTTTGTTCGGAGATGTGGGACTACTTCCTTCTCCAATGTCACGCGATTTAAACACGGCCGACCGCTTTTACCGCACGATGCTAAAAATCACGTACAGGCTGTTTTCTTTTGCAGGTGAATTCATTTAGAAAATGAATTTTAGATTGATAAGTTCCTTTATAAAACTGTATTGTGCGCTTTTCATATAATCTGATAATAACGAAGCCATTAAACGGATTTCCACTGGTTTGTAAGCCCTTGTTACGAATCAACCACCTCTAAGCCGTAATCGACTGACACCCGGTTGCTAGAGTTACCGAAAAGAAAGACACCAATAAATCATAAAGACGGCGTGACAAGAAATACGTGATCACAACACAATGCGATGTTCTTTAATGCAAAGCGGGGGGCAGATAGCGCTACCTCAAGTACTTCCGATTAGGTCGAGAGACGTTTAAAGTAAGAATTGTTCAAGTCAACAACTTGCCATGAGCAACATGACGTTGCCTCAATTTCACCTCTGTGCGTTCATGTTCGCACGATTTGAAAGTTATCGTGTCCCAAGAAAAACAAAACAGAATCTTCTCTGAGCCTTTTTGAGCCTCTTTAATCAAAAGAAGAGGTAATTTAACATAATTAGTTTATTTGTTTGCTTCCTGAAAGCTCCCAAATTTTACCATGACGTCGCTTCGATGCGTGACTGGTGTTAACAAGGAATTAAGCTAATCCCCCGGCAGAAATACAAAATCTCTTGGTGACACAATAAGACGTGCTAACCAGTTATTTGCTTTTGCAGGATGTGGTTTGATCGGCAAAGACCCCTGAAAGGAGCCCATTGTTCAGATAAAACGATTTATGTTTCCGCAGAGAGCAATCATTTTCACAAAACTCTTATCCAAGACCTTCACGATCACTAACGATTACAAGTTGGCGCGCGACCAGAGTGAGAAACGTTTAAAAAATCACTTAAGAGCTCAAGATAAGGAATCTTGATATGGAAGATTGTTTGAATTCAGTGTTTGTCTTTCCTCCATACTTTTGACTAAGATCGTGCTTCTTGTTGAACTAGGAATCAACATAACTCACTGCTCCTTGAGGCGTTTAGCCGACTTTAAATTAAATCGTCGTGTTGGCATTGAAAGCCGCTCCACACAGCTCCACTGAGTAAATTAAATTCGACTCACGCGATTAAGCCAAGTTGTTTTGCGGACAATGACGGAGTCACTGCGTAACTTTCCGCACGGTCTTTCTGCCGGCGGATTGTAATCACAGGAATGAAAAGAAAAGACATGTCCATAACGCTGCCTTGAGCGGCGATCATGCCGCCTTCATCTTGTACGACATTTCCTGACAGCACGGTTATTATGTTATCATTAGGCCACTCCCAGTCAGTTACAGTTTATAAATTCAGAGGCACAAGCCCCCGTAATACTCTACCAGTCTATTAACTCCCTTGTAAGGAGAACCTCAACAAAGATTTACAGTTTGACATAATATTTGACATCTTCAGTTTGGCATTTCAAGTGGACCACGAGGTAATTACGATGTTATTTCGGCCAGCGAACTAATGAACTTGATCGAATTGCTTGCTTTGTTTGATTTACAAGTGCTTCCAAGAGTAAGTGGTTAATGTCTTGAGTGGCCCACTTTATCGACAAACGAACGAATCATTAGATACGGAATGCAATTTCAAC
Organism: Pachyseris speciosa; assembly: GCA_016490735.1. NCBI lineage: Eukaryota > Metazoa > Cnidaria > Anthozoa > Scleractinia > Pachyseridae > Pachyseris > Pachyseris speciosa. Next base: position 1,095,456 of record JAEMWC010000173.1, on the reverse strand, counting down.
GAGCATTCAAAGTTGTTAAAAGCCCTTTTATTACCTATGAAATTATTATTAGTAAGTCTTCTAATTCAACGTCCTAAGCACATTCCTAAATATTCTGCCAAAGAATTTGCGCCTTCTAGCGTCGGGACTTTATTATCAATGCGCGTTGTCAATTGCTCTTGGAACGAAATTCACCGAGTGTGGTGCGCCGTCTCAGTCTGACAATTAGGAAGTTATCCAGCTTATTATTAGATGACAAAGAAATTGTCACCCGCCAAAAAAATTCGCTATTGAATAAATGCAATACACTCACGTTAAGAGGATTATTATACTTCCCAACCCATTCACGAATCAACATTCTTTTCAACAAAAATCAGTCCCGCGTGACTTGGTCGTAAAGCGCATATCAGTTTTGCTCAGCGCGTTGGACACTCCACTTTCAGAAATCTCTGAAGTTTGAACTATGGAGCGCCATCCCTTCTCTATTGAAAACATTCTGAAAGACACACGAGGCGCGGGTAGCATATTGAAGATGGCACCGACATCCGAGGCATTGGCATTGGCTGAGAGAATGGCAGGTAAGACGAGTTCATTTCTTTTTCATTTATAAGGCCACTAACGGTAAACCGATATTAAAGAAACTTCGAGACTCTTGCCATTCAATTACGATTCCCGATGAACAGACTATGAGACTATGAACCCAGAAAACGTACGTTGAGAAAGTTAACTTAACTGTCAGCTTTTCAGTTATTTTCAAAGTATTCTGTAGGGCTTCCTTACACACGTCTCTTGACTAAAATCGACGATTGCTCTGTCGTAATACTCATTTTTATAAACTGTAGCATCGAGAAATGAAAACTATTCTCGCCAGCAGACGTTTCTCAACATTTAAAGGCAGTTCCGCTGTAACATTGGCATGTTTAAAAGGAAGTCTGGAAATGTACTTTAAAAAATGAATGAAGATTGGGTTTCGTCTTGATAAGAACCGGAGTAAAGCAGCCAAGTTCTTTTTCTAAACAAAATAGGAAAGCTAACTTCCAAGGACGTAATTTGATTTTAAAGGAGTCTTTAACTAGCCCTTTATGTGCAAGACAGACCAGTTTGTGAAATCAAGTAGATAGCCTCGTTTAAAGGAGACAAAATGAAGCCGAATTTCACAGTTTGAAAGAGAAAGATAGACTAAAAAAAAAATAAGATTCATGCCTTTCGTGTAGCAGTCAGCGATTGGACAGCATTTTGATTACAGGAAAGGAATCCTTTGTTAATGCCAGAAATTCGCCATAGTTTCCGTGACGAATTGAATAAAATTGAACCTTCGTTTAACTAAGCTAATAATCCATGTGGTCACTTTCGTAATTCCACCAAATCTCCTGCGGCTAGGATAAGAATTTGCATTCACATGTTTTTGTCGTCATTCGTTAACCTGGTACTCGGTTAGGCAAGTCTCGTAAAGCTTAATCGGGTCGACAAGTGTAGCTCATCGAGTATCCGCAATAGTGGTGGTCCGCATGTTTTGTTGCATGTTTGCTCACAGCTTCTAGGGTAAACCCAAGCACTTCTTTTTTATTGACCTAAAAAATTCCGTGCTCATGCTCACTCCTTTTGCTTTAGCTTTGAAATTCGTTCTATGTCCTCAACCTTTGGTATACAAGACTTTTTTAAAGCCAGTGTTCGTCGCGGGAAAAACGCCTTTGTTTTGAAATCGACCACGTCAAGCGGTGCGGAACCAGTGAACATTTCTACTGAACTGATTAAAATAAGAGAAACAAACTGTGTAGCCGCGACAAAGATTCCTTAGTTGATAAACACTCGAGCGGAAATAGTCATTGTATAAACGGTATCCCGAAACAAGCCTTAATCTTCTGAGCCTTACCGCAACCAGCGCGCCAACCATATGTTGATGCGAATAACGGCTCGGCTTAATGAAGTAAAATACAAAGTTAAGCTTACTTCTAATTCAGTTTCTCACGGTCTTTGCCAACATTATGGTGACTGAAAGGCCTTCCGTTTTATGTAAATCAACACACGACAATGAAATCACGTATTTCATTTAAGTTTTCTTAAAGGAAGTTCTGTGATCTTTGAATTGACTAAGCATTAAAAAGCTAAGGGAACCATCAACGTTTTGCGGACTCTAAATACTGTGAAAGGTCCTTGCTCAACACCCAGAACTTCTAGGTTTTTTTCCCAATTTCCAACAGTTTGTTTGACAGTAGACTAAATAAGCATCGATCTCTTTATATTAACTATGACAATAATCGTTGCTAATTACAGTTCTAAGGTATCCAATATTAAACGATTGTTCCTACTTCTTAAAGAAAACAAGATCCTATGAAACAACTCCGGCTATAGTTTTCTTTACTGGAAACTTACCAAGCTGGGAAGTAAGGAAGGGAGGTTGTATTTCGTGTCTGATCGTAACTTGGCATTCGGTTCATTGGGCGTTGCCTTTTGTACCAGCAAACGAGGTAAATCTAATCCCACAATAAGTCCCATTAATCACGATCTAGAATTTTCCTTTGTTCACCAGCTACTGTGCTTAATTGGGAGTGACAGCTGTGACATGCTCATAAAGCTGTGGTTCTCTATATTTGCGTTTGTTCGGTGCCCGCCGAGTCAACACAAGGACACTTAATCAGATTTATTAGCACTCTCTGTCAGGTTCAGGGGAGTAATTAATTACATCTAAGACATTCCCAGGTGCTTGGGTTTACACAGCGTCTAAAAGTTGATGAAGCATCTTAAATTAGCCGTTTTCTTTTTGAACGAGGGTTCCCTCTTACATTGTGTGACAGTTTCCCAGTGCATTTACAAACAGCACAAAGAGTAAGCTCTTAATTGCATTGGTATATCGATCGTTCATCCTTGAACAGATTGGCTCTTCACACTGAGGGTGTATGTTTTCTTAATTAGTATCTATGCATAAGTATCACTTCCAAGATTCATTCAGCTTGTATCAGGAAATGCTCACCGTGATACTCTGTCTGATAATGAATTTTGGGATGAACTAATAATAAAAGACGTCAAGGGGTAGTGAAGTTCTTTTCAGCTACATTTAGCAAACAATTTCTTCTTTGTTCGTTTTCCGAAAGCGAAATAACCTATCAGTTCCTCGAGTTTCCGGGTAGCACTTTGTTTCCATGGCAATTTAGGGAAGAAGTTGTAAGGCTCGTACATTAAGTTTTTGATAATAGCGAATCGGTCGCTGATTGTCTGGTAGTAAGGTTGCCAGCTAAAGCCGGAAATTACACCCTGCGAACAATGACAAAAGGAAGGTAGTTATGAATAAAGCATTAAGCGTCATGCATTAAGACGCTTCGACCTTGAAATGAAGATAAACAAGTGAGTAAAATCTACCTCCCAAGAACAATGTTAGACACAAAGCTTCGACTTGATTAATAAGTTTCAGTATTATAAGCAGATTGTCACCCAGCGAAAACATCCGGATGGATAGTACTCGTGAGCTATAAAACCGCCAGTTTTTCTCTAATTTTCTTCATTCTCTTTGTTAAGTTATTCCTTAGCGGTTTAATTGAGGAGGAAGGAAATTTAACGGAAACAAATAGCAAAACAATAGAGAGTTTCTTGGTCTCGAGACTATCAGTCTGCTGCTCACCCCTTGGAAATCTTATGTTCTTAAAACTGGCGTGTAGGCTGATCACCTATTAATCGAAGTCCTTGGACATAAATATTCTATTGTTTAACCAGCACCTCACTCAATACTGTTGCTTTAAATCTCCGGCCCTTTGAATCAACTTTGACCCGTGTGTGATGTTACATTTTATACATAATTTGTAAGTTTAGTAAGAGAGCTATATAGCACTTACGGACACAGCGGCTCTACGTCCATCGCTTTCGTTTTTAATTTCTTGGAGGCACAAGTGAATTCTTCGATGATAACTGTACTTCAAGAGTACATTCCCCAGAAGAATTTTCACCCCACTTCTTCAATACATTTTCATGCAACTCCCTTCAGCTAACAGGCTACCAAGAAAAATGGTAGACTGTGCACTGTACAACTAACGCACCTGTGATAACGTCTCTTTGCAGACATCATTCTGAAGGTCAGCTGCATGGAGGGAAGGAAGATTCGACGAACGAGAACCACATTTAACCAGTTTCAGCTGGAAACCCTGGAGAGAACATTTGCTAGGACACATTACCCTGATCTGATGCTACGTGAGCAGCTAGCGGCCTATACCAGTTTGCCCGAATCACGAATCCAGGTCAGTGTCGCGAGGAGAAACTGTCCATTTTAGTCACTGGATGTTTAGGTGACAATCAGACCGAACTGGTCATTCCGGTTTGGCGATATTTTAGGTCGCTAGTGTCACTAGTCATGTCAATTTTTTCAATCGAGACTTTAGTAATATTGTTTACAGGAATTTGAAACTGAAGAGAAGAGATTAGAGATACTAGATATCGAAAAACGAGAAGTTACAGTTTTCGGTCGTCAGAATTTGTATTTTTTGTCCGCAATATGAATGATTATCGATCCTTCGAAAGCCAAGGTTTTCTTGTCTGTTACCACGATTAATAGCTGGTGACTGAATTGGTGGAAAGTTGTGCTATGGGCTAATCTGAGAAATGTCTAATCCTTGAAAGGGTGCCCATCTTGTTTATGAGGTCAATCGGAAAGAGAATCAAGCGTTCAGTTTCCTAGTTTTTTTTGGTCCACTGATATCACGATCCGTCATTACCTCTGATCACAATTGGTGGAAACATATGCTGTGGACAAAATTGAAGAAAGGAGTTTGACCCTTGAAAGGGTGGTTCATCTTGACGAACATGCCGGCAGTGAATTTTAAACATTGCTATATAGGAAGACAGGCGCGGATCCAGGGGAGGTGAAATGGGTGAATTTTCACCCCCCCCTTTTTCTGAGCCCCCCTTCTTTCTTTTTTTTTTTCTTATCCCTCAAATATTGAAATAATATTTGATTTCTCCGATTTCTCTGATTGAGGTGGAGAAAATTCACCCCCCCCCCCCATTTCAAAATCCTGGATCCGCGCCTGGAAGATAGCGCCTTGCGGCCAAGAAGCATCATGCGTCCCTGGCCATCGACTTGTGGGGGCACAAGTGTATTACTTTGAAGAATTTATAAACTTTTAACCTATGTGGAGTAGTTTATGATGGTAGCGACATAAGTTCGACACTGGATCACAAAGTAATCATCGCTTAAATGTTTTCGGCTTTTTTTAGACTGTTAAAGTACGTCATAATGTTCCAGCAATGCAGCACGCTAAAAAATATCACAGATTATGATTACGTTCACATCAGATCGTTTGACTGGAATTCATAGTTAGCCAACTTTCAAGGACAGATCAGTAATATTATCATCTCAAACAGGGATTATGAATTATAAAAATGTGAACGATGACAAGGGTCAAACTGAGCCCATCAAGAAAAGTTTCAATGGTGAATTTATTCCATTCGTCCGTGACATTCTGTGTTAGTTAGACAATATAAATTTGTTAAATGCGATTTGAATAGAGTGCTATTTTGGGGCCTTTGTGGGAGATATTTTGAGTTGTTTTGCTCCAAAAATAACCCCCTCTCGCCTAAATATTTTAATTAGCGTCTAAGCGATGACAAAGGGATTAAAAAGATTAAGGGAATTTACAAACTCAACGAGTTATGGATGTTAAGTTTTATTCGACTCAGACCAAAGAACAACAGCCTTTCAACACAATTCACTTTTAATGGGATTACGATCAAACTGGCATTCTTTCAACTGTGTGTTGCTTTTTCAGCTAGTGGAAAAGTTCATTGTCACCGATTAATCCCCTAGTTAAATTAAATAAACGAGTTGAGACAATTTTTAGGTGTCAAAACCCTTAGCAACTCTGTTGTTCTCTCCTATTACTCAACTACGGGTACTTGCTTGCACATTGCCTCCACCAAGAGGTGGCTTAAGCATATATCTCTCATTTAGTACGCGCGCGGTGATTGGTCAATTTTACGGGCCGTATTCTACAGTACGGCCCGCTTGATTGCAACTAGTTTTCTTTCCCGCGCGTCGGATTAACCTCAGAGATTTAATAAATACCTTACTAACCTCCTTTTCTCGGTCCGTACTGTAAGTTACGAATCCTAGTTTTTGCCATTAATTTACAAATCAACGGGAAAAAAACTCGGTCCGTAGTTTACAGTACGGACCTCGAACTCGGTTAGTAAGAGGTATAGATTCCTGAAAATCTATTTTCAGACCAGACAGACAATTTGGCATGCTATATTTCTACAGTCAGAAAAAAATAATATCCCTGAACAGTTTCCAACATTTCCTTTCCAATTATTTATCCTTTATCTTACGGAAAGCTTACGGCGTTCACGATTGTGCCATAAAACTGATTCAGTCATATCTATCAGGCCGCTTTCAACGAGTAAAATGTAACGGGAAGGTGTCAGACTGGCTGCCTCTTCGCTGTGGGGTGCCTTAAGAGAGCCTTCTAGGTCCTCTTTTTCAATATCTTTATTAATGACGTCAATTAATCAGCTGGATCTTCCTCCCTACGTCTTTATGCTGATGACAGTACACAATATTTAGTCCATGAGAGCCCCTGCACACTCGAAACTACACTGAATCAAGATGTAGAGAGATTAATCCACTGGCTCACTGCGAATTACCTGCAAGTAAACGCTACTAAAACTCAGGCAATGTCACTGGGGAAATCTCACTACCCATGCAATCTTTTTATTGGTGACAAGTCCATTGAAATTGAACGAACCTTCAAGATTCTTGGCGTTACATTGGATCGGGATTTGTCCTTCAAGCCCCACATTGCAATCATGCAGAAAAAAGCGTAAGCTAAGATAGCCGCACTACGGAGAATTAAGCGCTTAGTTCCTTCGGAAAGCCTACGCATTACCGCATTTAGAATACTGTTGCCCACTACTTCTGGACATATCTAAAGCCTTGAAAAATAACATGGAACGTACCAATCATTATGCGATCAAAACATTACTGAATCTTGCTAACTCGGCTACCTGTGACTTTTTCCTAGCAATGGCTGCTATGGATACGCTTGAGCAAAGACGTATCCTGCAATCGCTTATTCTTTTTTCTCAAGTGTTTTAAACTAGATGGCCCAATTTATATCTCTCATTTTTTTACACCTCGGTTAAGTAAATACAATTTACGAGGCAGTGGCTTAAGGGGGCATTCTGGTCAAAATCTTGAGTACATGGATGCTGAAACTTCAAAAAATCATTAAAATTCACTCTTCAGGGCGAAAGAGTTGAAATTTTTGTGAGAGGTGCAAATTATCATGTTCTTTTAAATTTGTATGTTAATATGCTGAGTAAGCATTTTCCTAGTTAATAATTAACCAGAAGTTCATCAAATGAGCTAATTTTAGACATAACAACTCATTACAAAAGGGGCTACAGCTTAATGGGCCAAAATTTAGTTGCAATGCATTATGTTGCCATGGTAACCAAATATACTTTAAAATTCAGTTAGTGCTTGTTAAATCATGTTAATTGAACTTAATCAAAATTTTGCCCCATTATGTCGTAGCCTATTGTATGGCAAGCACAACTGCCAAGTTTGATGAAAAACTCTTAAATCTAAGTTGGAAAAAATGGGGGGGGGGGGGGTGGGCTGTGCTGGCAGTAGTGAATAAAGCCATTTTTAAGAAAATGGCCTTTAAACTTTTGCGATAGTACAAACCAAGCTTAAATGAGTTGTATTCCCTAATTTTCATCACTATTCTGCTATTTAACATGCACTATTGTGTTAAATACCAATAATAGTGGTCTGTATCTACTTTTGAGGCCATATATCACTTTCCTTTCTTCTGCGGTGGTGCACTGCACACCCCAAGGTCATTTTAAAAAGGCACCTTCTTTGTAAGTAACACCTTGATAATTGGTTATTGCACTATAGCTCCTCATCTCTCTGCTTTGCTTGCCTCCTCAAGGTCCTGTAGTCCTTTTAATGCTTCTCAGTTCTTTTAACTACTTGTTTTATCCTCTTTGAGTCTCTTCTCTTCATCACTTCCGATCCTTGGCATGGCCTCCCATCTTGAGTCCAGCTTTCAACATAACTTGCTCCTTTGTTGAAGACCCACTACTGAAATTTAATGCAGCAGAGTATGCTGCCATTACAACTCTCTTCCTCCCATGCCACATGCTCTTTGAACACTTGTTCCAAACTTAAGCAATTGATTCAGTTGAGTTCTGTGTGTATCCTGGCAAACACCTAGCAAGGAGAGCTGGGTCACTGAGGGGGTCATAGGTAGTATCAAGGCGGTGTTTCTTGCCAAGGTTACCCTGCGAGCAGTTGGTTTCTCCTACGCTTCCCGAGAGAGAAACCACTGCGAGCAACCGTTCGTTTCTTTGAGTGAGTACTAAAACTACTAAATACGAAATAAATACTACCATTTTCGAGCCACCGTGAACGCCAACTTTTTTCCGCGTTGTTCCACGCTTAAAAAATTCAAGTTTGTCTAGACAAATTGTCGCGTTTTTTAATTTATTTAGAGAGCGAAAAAAAGTTGGCCGAAAAAGCTCGAAAAAGGTAGTAAAACATTGGCATATTTTGCAATGTTTACTTCACAATAATTATTATTAAAACCCTTCTCTTCTCCCTGCTTTTGTTGGAGTTTTTGGCGATAAATTTGCATTTGCATTAACACGTTTTGGAGACTCCAGTGGAGTTCTCCGGAGTTGTAAAAGTACTCATGCTTTCAGCCAAGCACGCGTTAAAAATTTTTCCCTCGAAATAAGAGGATGTGAATTCAATGCATCACGTGGGGAGTGACGTACTTCGCTCATGCTCGATGGAAAATCAAACGGTTGCTCGCAGTGTTTTCTCTCTAGGGAACCGTAGAAATCAAGTGCTCGCAGTATATGCCAAGGTGGGCGGCTTGTTTTCAAAAGGTAAACCTTTCTTGTACTTGTACCAGGAGTTGTTAGGGCAATACTGGTGCCTTTCTTTCAAAGGCAACTTCAGACAGTGAAGTGGGGCGATAGATGTTCAGGTGATGCAATAAGGAATTTGGTCTTACCACAAGAGTATGAGTATGAATGAACTCATCTGTTTATAATAAATTCCTGCAAGCTATCCATGCCTAAAAGGCGATAACCGTTTGCTGACTCCTTTCCATCATAAGATGTCTCTTCAGAGGGGCTCTCCGAATCAGAAAGCTGAAGCTTTCGGAAGGAGGCTGAAAAAGGAGCCTCGCTGACCACATTATGGGCAGCTGTTGTATATTCTGGCGCTGTATAACTTGCTTGGGGGTTCCTCTGAAACACTTTTTCGCTTTTCTTTGACAAATCTTATCTTACAGTTGCCTGTTTTCGTCATGGTTTTGGCATTGCAATTAGAATAAATACTGGAATATGAACTGTTTATAGTCAATCCTTGCGAGTGGCTGCAAATGGACGTTTTGACTTAGTAGCCTGGCTTCTAGTGGAAATGTTATACCAATGGAATGGACTTTGGGCCAATAATAATAATAATAATAATAATAATATAACTTTATTTAATGAGGGTAAAGACATTAATTACTGGTCACCCAGTAGTTTTCATAATGGCCCTCCTACAATTAAAGTAATAAAACGAATCGATTAATTAATTAACTACCTATATAATCTACCAACTAAATTTACATAATGAACTACTATTAATACAATATTGATTAATTGACTACTAATGAAACTAAAAGGTTTTACAAATCTTAAAATGATCAAGAAAGGAATTCATACTACGGTAAAGTTTAAATAAGTAATTGTTAAAATTAGCATGGGAGAGTGTTAAGTTCGGGAGAGTCTTAAGTTCGGGATCAAGAGCGTTCCACAAACGGCAAGCGCTTGAGTGAAACGTTCTAAGGCCAGAGTTCCTTTTACAAGCTGGTGTTGTAATATTGTTATTGGAAGCGGATCTCGTGTTATAATTATGGGTGTTACTTATATGTTCAATATATTTATTAAAATAAGCCGGGCAATGTCCTTGATTTATTTTATGAAGCATATAAAGCTTCCTAATACGTATAATATCGTCTATAGGCAGCCAATCTAATTTGTTAAAAAGCTTGACTGAGTTTTCGTGAGTATCAGCATCTAAAATTAGCCTAGCACATCGTTTCTGTAGTCGTAAAACTCTTTGGAGATTACCAACGGTACAGTTACCCCAGACCGTACAACAATACTCTAGTATTGGCTTGATGAGGGCATTATATAACATTTTCCTGCAAGAAAAGGTTAAATAAACCTTTGCTCTTTTAAGGAGACATATTCTAGAGTTTAATTTTTTAATCAAATAGTCAATGTGTAAGTTCCACTAACCTCAAGGAATGTGTTTCGTAGAATTTTCAAGAACTTGCAGCGGGAAATTAGAATTTTGAATCTGTTGCCATGGAAACCGGATAACAACAAAAGACCAGGCCTAAAAAAAATGATTTTTTTATGATGGGGAAAAGAGAAATTTTACTTCGTAATCTTAAAAAGGAAAGATAGAACTACCCCAAGAGGCTTAACTCATTTCCGTCACGTTGTGCAGTTACGGGTCTATATCGACCCATGCTTTGAAATACCTACAACTTTTCCAAATCGCGGTCTATGGTTGAAATGAGCCATTGTTATTGCCAAATGCTCAAGTTTTTAGACTTTGCCACCCTAAAACTCCCAATTTACATGGAATATGACCGTTTATTCTGTTGCAAACAAAAAATGTTGCCTTAGAACGCCCTCGGAAAACACCAAACAATATGCAACTTTGTCTGGCAGTGTCTAAGACAAAAAATCCTCTTGAACTTAAAGTCTACGTTGGCCGAAAAATTCGACTCCACTTCTTGCAATCTATTCCTCGTTTTCCTACTCACTTTGTTAGCGCGACCTGGATAACGTTATTTGATTTCAATTGCTCTCACGGTCTGTAATGTTCGCATTTGTGACCCAAAGGAATTCTGGGACTTTCTTGCGTAAGAGCGACATGGAGGTCCGCCAATTTTCATTTCAGATATTTTTTAGAACCGTGTCGAGCCACCCGGTTCTGCTGACAAAATAATGCACGGATTGCATTATTTACAAGTGAAAACTTGCCATACCAGGTCCCGGAATACACTCACAAAACGACTAAAGACACAACTTCACTCCGTGAATTTCCATCACTCGCTCGAATACTTTGAGCGGCCCACTTCGTGTGAAATTGCTTCTCACCTCTGTTTTCTTTCAAAGGATTGCCTCTACCCATCAACCCAGCTTTATGATGCCAGGCAAGGGGCTTCTGGGGTGGAAAATGGCTCGAAAAACACACTTATTAATTAAATAAGTAACAAATTGTAGCTGCACTGATCGTTTAGAAATAAACGACAGTTAGCGTGACAAGCGTGACATGAAAGATAGAGCCTTCGATGTTGTGGACCAGTGAAATCTCCGTGGTAACCCCTTATATGGAATAACCAGATCGACTTGACCTCAAACCCTCGAAAATTACAGAAAAACATGTACAAAATGGCGGACAGGAATTTTTCAATTTTGAGACCAGAATGTCCTCTTAAATGTTGTGCAGCCTCCATATAACAGCCTTGTCATGCACAACTCCTATTTGTACATGATTGCACACATATGGAATCGTTTACCAGATGTCGCCAAATCCTCGACCACTTTAGCACAATTTCGTGCTCGCCTGAATAATGTTAAATTCTCAGGGTGCCAGTGTATGAACTGTACATAATTTTATCTATTTTTACATACTCTTGATGTACTTAATATTTAGGTTTTTATATTTGTATATGTATAATTCGCAATTAACCTTGTTTTATAATTTTAGTTTGTCGAGCGTTTTTAACATGAGCCTCTGGCTCGGAAGATTGTGCAAACACTTCCCACGTTCTTCGACATTAAATAAATTATTCATTATTCATTATTCAAAATTGCCGCGGAGAAAGGGAGAAATAATTTGGTTTAAGACCAAAGCAGTGTTTTTGTATGAATCACAAAATTGACAAAGAAACGTAGATTCACCATTCTGCGAAGTGTTATACAACATCAACGATGTTTTGATTTTGTGTCTACATCAGGTTTGGTTCAAGAATCGACGCGCCAAGTACCGCAAATTGAAAGGAGCCTCCAAAGAAACTGAAGACCGAGAGGCCGAAGAAAGGCATACAGAGACCAAGAAGAACGAAAGCAACGACGAAGCTGATCTGGCAGAAGCACCGGAGGGGGAGACTCCATCCTACCCACCAGGTAAACGGCAAAAAGCGGACAGCGCTGGAGAAGACCACATCACACTTCCTGCACGCCCCACACCTCTGAACTCTGCCTACTATCCGCGGATGTTTCCGTTCGACCCGCGGTTATCTTCAGGTTACGGTAGCTCGTACGTGCCTGATTGGGCGGTCTACTACCGATCTTGTCCAATGACCATGCAGCAACTGTATTCAAGCGTAGGAGTGATTCACTGACTTTGAAGGCACTGTTGTAACGTGCGCAAGGTGCCATATATTTCAAAATTCAAAACAAAGTAGAGTATCCCTAAGATTTCAAATATATGTTATAATAGAAACAGCATTTTCATAATCTGAAAGCGAGAGTAGAAAAGGACCACGAAAGCGAGCGAAAGCGGAAAATATCCCTGTCCCTTTACACCTTCTTCGATTCCAACCGTGAAATCCTGGGTGACCTTGTGTCGCCCAAATCATACTTCACATCAAATTATGTGTTTCAAACTCTTTTGCGAAATCATCCGGAACCATTCGTTTTTCCCTACCACTTTTTGCATTCTAAACGACCAAAACTAACGAGAATAAATTGCATAAAAATGCACTGCGTCTCTCTGTTTCATCAGACTTAATGCCTAAGCCTAAGCATGTGATTCAGACCAAGATAAACTGGTTTCAGGGGCACCCAACGAACCAAATCAACCAAAAGCTGTAGAAAGGCATTTTTAAATACCTTATGGTGTTTGAAGTCTGTTTAAAGTGATGTTTTTATTAGCTGGAAGAAGTTCATCTTTTCGGATTCCCTGGCCGAAATTTTAATTGCCCGAAAATGTTAGGGAACAAAATCTTCTTCTGAGAAAATGCAAGCTTAAATTATTTTTCCACCAATTTTTGAGGGAACTATTTTCTATCCGAAAATGCTACCTGACGTTTTTGACTGCTAAAAACAGAAAATAAGACCTTTCCGAAAACCTCAGGGGCTATGATTTCCCAATTGCGAATCTTTTAGGCCACGTTTTAGTTACGAAAATCCGAGTGCACTCTTTAATCGACGCCGAAAGCCCAAGGCGAATTACCCTCCACCGAACAGATATCTACCGAAACTTGTCGTTGGGTGTCCCTGTGGTTTCTTCGAGACTTGCGGGAAAAAAATACTTCCTATTAACTGAAAACTGCAGTTTTGAGCGTCATACATAAACCTTAAAGCATCACCATGGGGTGAAGGGAGGGAACCAGCTAGGGCTCTTACGTCTACTTGCTCACTAGAATCAGTAAGTCAAGGTCAGGAAAGTGAACAGCTTCTCGCTTTTTTGTGTGTGACTGGTGATCCATAAAAGAACCCCTCGTGCAGAAGCTAAACTGACTTGTGTGCTAAAAAGGCGTGGTCTGTTTGATTGTTAAATGAGGATTTTATTTTACTTTCGGACTAATTTGTCTTTACAAATCTTTTCTATATCCAGTCGACTACAGCTACATCGGTTTCCTCAAAACAACTATGTTTGGTTTTGGACAAAGTCTTATAAACTTAACACAAGTCCAACACCTCTACCCGAATAATGAGCTTTGACTTAAAAAAAAAAAAAAAAAAAAAATAAAAAAACTGAACGTAGCCGCCCGCATCTTTTTACGCTATACCACGAAAGAATCTTCCGCATAAGCAATAATATCCGCAGAGCTATTGTAAATATCATTGAGTCATCCATTCGTTTTTACCTTTCTAATATAGTTACCTACAGGTTTAAACTTTCCTGAAAGGTTGTGAATAGTTATTTGCCTATTTATACGTTGTTTTGTAACATTATGAGCCATGCAAGTTTCATTACTTTTTATAATGTTAATTTACGTACAATGGATTTTATGAACAAATAAAGAACTCGCTTCTACATTGAATCAGGTTGATCAACATTCCTTCCAAATCCTTGTTTATTTTTTTTATCCCTGCAAAATGCTGTCCGTGAGCTACAGTGGCACAAATGAAAACGAGTCGTGGTTATTACAGACCTCAGTATTGAGTGACTATGATGTTGTAGCTAGGGAGTATTATTCCATTAGAATGCTACCTTACCCATTCAGAAATTAAGGCGGGGTTCCACCTGAACATCGTTTTTACGTCGCTTAACATACCCTGTTAGCAGAGGTTCTTGGGCAAGTCTTTCAACATGTACGAATTGCGAAGTCGTTCGCGTCTCTTGTACTTCGCGTAGTCGGCTTGTTTACTTCCCTGGTGAAGTAAACAAGCCGACTACGCGAAATACAGGAGACGAGAACGACTTCGTACATGTTAAAAGACTTGCCAGAAACAAAACCCCTGCTAGCTGGGTACACTTAACACGGATTTAACGTTAATATCTCGTTCGCGTTTCCAGCAATCAAAAATCCCTACGCTCTTTTCACGAAGCTGTTTTGTGGGATGCTTTGTGAAATTTTGGTGATTTTTGGGCACATTTGGAAAAGAGAGAATTTTTCTCAAAGGAATTAGTTTAAAATTGGAAATTGAAGTTGGAAATTGGTACATGGGCTCCTGGTAGATGGAAACCAAACACTTCCACAACAACCTGGAGTGCCCTTGTTAGGCCTAGACAGCTTCTGCTCGGCAACGTTTACATACATACATATACTTTATTTACACTCGGATTTTTAGAGTACCTTATGGAGCTAATATCTCCGAGCATTTAACCATCAGATGAGAGATAAACCACCACACCGGGAACTACGTTCCCTACTCTTTTCGAACAGTGTGTGGGTTCTTTTTCGTCCCACAGACGGGGCCTACGGTTTATCGTCCTTATCCGAGAAGACTAGAAAGTCTATCCATTTGCAGCTGTTATTACAAAGGCAGCACTTTCTCCTCAATTGTTTAAAGACCATGAGTGTTGGTCCAGCTAGAGTTTGAACCCGCGACCTCGCTCCCGCACGCTAGTCTGGTGCCCTACCACTGAGCTAACCGGTCGGCGGTTGAGCAACTTTTTTGATTCTGAGCAACTTTTTTGGAGAGTGAGCCACTTTACAGCATCTTTTCTAAAAAGTTAGTATATTTTTTTTGGCATATTTTCACTATTTGTAAATCGCGTTCATAAGTAACTGATGTTTTAACGCGTTTTCTTCGGAAATTCACACGACTTTCACTAAAAAAATGTGTTGATAAAATCGGATGTGAGTCCATTTCCAGCATGGGTATCCTGTGTTGATATTCCAAATATGGTACAGCTACGTGGCTCTAAAATTGCGGACGTCAAGGCGCTTTCTTCTGTCTTTTCTGACAATGAAGAACCCGATGAAGAACTACATCAAAGAGATCCACTCCAGGCTGCAATTGAAAAAGGTGCAGAGCTTTCGGAACCTGAAATAGCTTCCATCTCCTGAAAGCGTAAAGTAGCCGAGAACACTGGCAAATACAATTCCGGGTCGGATGCAAAAGTCCATGAGCAAAATCTCTGTTTATGAGCGAATCAAGAAATATCCTTGTCAGTATCTCGTGTGTGTCAATGGCCAGCTGCGGAGCAAAGCGTGCCACGAGCAACTTTTAATTTTTTTAAAGGTACCACGATACCAGGATTTTGGCCGGAAATTGAAAATAGCACATTTTTCATGATTCGAATCGGGATGACTAGAATGAACATTTTGTAAAAAAACGAGAAGAAAAGCTGTTTTACTTTTTAAAAGAATTACGAAAAACTATTTCGTGATGCTGTTATGGCTAATTATGCATTGACAAGTTTCTGTCACCAGTTCTGTCACCGATAATTAGAAAATTAAACGAGACTTACCTGTAAGTTGAAGTTTGATTGAGATTTTACCGAGTTACATAATGCTGAGAGATTAGAAGGCTGAATGTGCGGGTTGTCCTATGTACCCGAAAGATGCACCGACGGGTGGGTGGGAGCATGGGCATGTAATCTCTCAGCATTATGTAACTCGGTAGAATCTCAATCAAACTTCAACTTACAGGTAAGTCTCGTTTAATTTTCTAATTCTACCTCGTTATCATGCTGAGAGATCCCATTAGATTTTGAAGCTGACACGCACATGAAGAAAAACCACACCTCAATAAAGTGAACAGTTTTTATTACAGTGGCACTAAATTTCATCATAATAGTCTACTTGGCAGATAACACAGCATGTGCAAAGCTGGAAACCTTAACTATCGGCTTGTAGTAGTTTGCAAAACAACATTCTGATGACCAACAAGCTGTTTTCAGGATGTCATCCAAATTAACAGAGGATTTATGTGGATCTATGTGCAGCTGACACTGACGCTGCTCTAGTGCTATGTGATGAAAACTTAGAAACATCTAAACCGGCCTGTGCCATAACTTGCCGTACCCAACGAGTCAGGGTATCTCTACTCACTTCTATAAAAGGTTTCACATAACTGATGAAAAGCTTAGACTGGTTTCCCCCTTAGAGACCTAGTTCCCTTAAGATACTCTTCACAAGTTGTAACAACACAAAGGCTAGGGTCCTCAAAAGGGACAAGCTTAAGCTGTGGGTTATGTTACCCAGGTATGCTTTGCTTCAAATGATTAACAATAACAAAAGTAAAGCCATTGTCTGTAACAATCATATCATTGATATCAAGCATGTGGATAGTCTGACCCCGCTGGCCTGAGACCAGCAACAATAACATAAGAAATTTAGAAGAAAGGTCCTTTAGACTTAACGAGTCCAATGGGTACAAAGTCTTAAGGTAAGGCAATACAATCTGAACGTCCCAAACTTCGGTATACTTTGGTGTTGGGGCCTTGGACTGGAAAACCCCTTTTAACCGTCTTGAAACCAGTGGATTTTGACCTACAGTAGATCCATCATCTAACAGAACAAAAGAGGACAGTGCACTTCGAGCAGTGTTAATGGTACTGTAGGAAAATTCTTTCTGATACAGTTCTGTTAAGTAATCAAGTACATCTACAACAAGTGTGTCTGATAGAATTCCCTGATAACAGACATGCCACCATCCTTAGCTTGTTCTTTAGGGGGTGTTCCATCCCTTTGTGAGGAAGAGTTGACCAGTAAGTCCTTGTGCTGAGGCAGAATAACAGGAGTTGTTATGAGAAGGTTTGACAATTGTGGCCACCGGGCTTGTGTTGGCCACAGGGGAACTACAGTGAGACCCAGGGCTCCGTCGTTCTCCAATTTTTTAGGCATCTGGCAATTAAACAGAAGGGAGGAAATAGATATGCAAACATTCCCGTCCATGCAAAGGAGAAAGCATTAACGTAAGTAGCCCCAGGGCTAGGTTTCCAGGAAACGTCCTTAGGCAATTGGTAGTTTAATCTGGAAGCAAAAAGATCAATGTCTGGTGTGCCCCGGATTTTAGAAATTTGTTGGAATATACCTTCTCTGAGATGCCACTCAGTTCGTTCATTTAACTGTCGGGACTGCTTATCAGCCTCCACATTGAGAACCCCCGGCAAGTGGGAAGCAGATAACCAAACCTTGTTCTGCATGCACCAAGTCCAAATGTCCTGAACAAGTTTATTGCAGGATGGAGTCTTAGTACCACCCATGGCATTAATATAACAAACAGTCGTAGAGTTATCACTGTTAACTTTGACATGCTTTCCCTTAACTCAATGCAAAGTGAACTGCCAATATCTCAAGTTCAGTTATGTGCCTCAATTGTTCTGATTCTGACCACAAGCCTTGAGTTGTCTCTCCAAGGCAGACTGTCCCCCAGCCTAATTTTTGAAGCATCTGTAGTGAGTTCTACGTCAGGATTTGAGAGATCAATCTGTTTTTATGCTTGTGGTAGGTTTCGTACCCACCAACTAAGAAGATCTTTACGAGATTCTGGAGATAGTTGCACC
>JAEMWC010000173.1:1002500-1072500 GCA_016490735.1 Pachyseris speciosa | reverse complement strand
GTTTGATGACGTCGACGATCAAGTTTACGTGTGGAATGCACTTATGAACAATATACTGGACGAAGTGGCACCCGTGAAAAAAATGCGTGTGCGTGATAAAGATGTGCCCTACATGACGTCTCATTGGAAAAGTGCGATTAGAGCAAAACGCAAAGCAAATGACAAGTTCTTGAAAGACAAAACGCCAGAAAATTGGGAACTACGACGTAAAGCCAGAAACGAGGCCACTAAACAAAGAAGAATCGCCATCAAACAGTACTGGTATAATAAGTCAAACGATTTGAAAATCAATCCCAAGGCGTTCTTCAAAACTTTCAAGCCATTTTTGGGCTCTAAGAGCTGTACTGAAAGAAACGACATCCACTTAAAAATAAACGGCAGTATGATAACGAATCAACATCAAGTGGCTGAGGAATTGGTTGAGCATTTTGCTACCTTGGCGGATGGCATTGGCGGTACAGCGATTGAAAGAAAGTCAATAGAGGACTTTAGAGACCATCCTTGTGTTCAGAGGATACAACATAAAAATAGGAATTCCACTCAGACCACCGAAATCGAATTGGTTACACAGGGACAAGTCCTTGCAGTTCTCGATTCGCTGAACATAAACAAAGCCACCGGCACTGATGGAATTCCTTCAAAGGCTTTAAAAACAGGCGCTAATGAATTATCCGCTCCACTAACCACCTTGTTCAATTCTTGTATTAACAAGAATGCATGGCCTAGTGAATGGAAGTATGGGCTTTGGGCCCCAGTATACAAAAAGGATGACAGGAATGCAAAGGAAAATTACCGGCCCATAACTCTCTTACCATGTGTAAGTAAAGTTCTTGAGAAGTTGGTTGGAGCGCAGATCAACTCTGGCTTTGGTAATCGCATTTACCAACACTCATCCGCTTATCGCAAAGCTCACAGCTGCGAAACAACATTGATCAATTTAGTAGAAGATTGGAGACTGGCGAGGGATCGAAAACAGGTTGTGAGCATACTTTCAACTGACATGTCAAAGGCATTTGACTCGTTACACCCACCACTACTTCTGAACAAGCTTGAAGCGTACGGTTTTCAGGAAAGCGCTATTCAACTTTTAAACAGCTATTTAAATGAACGGAAATATCAAGTAAAGATCGGCCGTCATTTTAGTTCTAGCCGATTCGTGAGTCGTGGCTGTCCTCAGGGCTCCGCGCTTGGCCCGTTGTTATGGAATGTTTTCCAGAATGACCTATCCTACTGCCTAACAGCGAACTTGTCTATGTATGCCGACGACCACCAAATTTACCACGCAGGAGCAGACCAGGCAGCTGTGACTTCCCAGTTAAAGGATAGTGCCAACTTAGCAACAACGTGGTACGATTCTAACTTATTGGCGGGAAACCTCAAAAAGTACCAAGTTTTGAACTTGGGCTTCACCCAAAATGACAGCAATATTTGCGTGAATGATGTTGTGATTGAATCTAAAGAAAATATCATACTTCTAGGAGTAGTGTTAGATTCTAAGCTAAATTTCTCTGAGCATGTAATCTCTATCTGTAAAAAAGCCAGCCAGAGAATTGGTGTTCTAATGAGACTACGTAATTTAATTCCTATGAAATCCAAGTTAATATTATTCAAAAGCGCTATATTACCATTCCTCACGTACTGTCACCTAGTGTGGCATTTTTGTAAAGCGAGTGACACTCGAAAGCTTGAAAGACTACAAGAAAGAGGACTTAGAGCGGTTTTCAAGGATAATAATTCTAGTTATGAACAACTATTAGAGAAGGCAGATCTGCCAACACTACTAAATAATCGCTTACAGGATCTGTGCATCCTTATGTATAAAGTAAAGCATAAACTGTGCCCTGCATATATAAGTAACATCTTTAACGAACCAAATAGTAATTACAATCTGCGGCAAGCAGATTTCTCTATACCTAGGTATGAGACAGTCACCTATGGCAAGCACTCTATTAGATATTTAGGGCCTAGGCTATGGACCAAACTACCCAAGAGTATCAGGGACGTCACGACCCTAACGTCGTTTAAAAGCAAGATACGCCAACTCAATATAAGTGAACTTTTAGATGATGGCTGCGCAGGCTGTAGCCTTTGTTCATTTTGACTTCTGTGTATTTTTACTATAAATCTCCTAATTAGTTAACTATAGATATTTTATCTACTACTGTACATAGTTTTTAGTTTGTATATTCTCCCCTAATTGGTGTCCCCAAATTAGTAAGGGATTTGTTCCCTGGCTAGACGGTTTTGACACTTTAATAAAGTTTCTATTCTATTCTATTCTATTCTATTGCATTCGCTATAAATGATAGTTTTGACAAGCTCTGGTTTTTTTATCGCTGACTGATCGATGTTTGTGTAATTGCCGACAGGAAATGGTACATCACCCACAATGTTAATTTGACACATTGTCCCCGGAGTGTCCGTAATAAAGAGGTTAAGTTTGTATGAAATTGCCTCCTGGGGCCGAGATTAAGTGTCCGTTGTCCGTATTAGAGAGGGTCCGTATTATAGAGGTTTTTTTAAGAAGAAATGTATGAGAATTTTGTCGGTACATGGGAAACTGTCCGTAATAGAGAGGTGTCCGTATTAGAGAGGTGTCCGCATGGAGAGGTTCGACTGTACTTTGACCTGCTTCATCGCTTTTTCGTCTCTTTGCTGCTGGTTCCTCTACGTCCGACACATCTGAGTCGGTGGAGCTCAACTCGCCTGGACAGCGACTGCCTTTTGACAAGTAAGCAGATCGACTGCCTTGAAACATTTGTCCCAAGTTGTCAAATCCTTCGCTCATACTCTGCGATAAGCTGGCGAAGGAATCTTTTAAAATTTCTGCAATGTTGGCAACCATTTGGGTTGACGTCGCGTCATTTCCATGCGGGGCAGCACTTACCGGTATGTTTTGCCTTTCGCCTGCTATCTTATGTCGCGCTTTTCTTCCCTGGAGGGTTTTCACGCAGGGCTCTCTTGGTAGTGCCTGTGGTTGTTTTTCCAATGTCTCCCTTCTTTGATGGTTTTATAGTTTGACTAGCTTCCCTTTTTTGGGAAGAAGAGGGAACCGGCTTTGGTCCCTTTAGACTCTGGCTTTTGAGTCAAGCGAGCGGAATTTCCCGCCACACGTCAGCTGTGCCGATGCCGCTTGTTTTTCTCTTTGCTGAACTCGGCATTCCAGTCACTTAACACGTCGCTCCAATCTATTTAACTGTGGGGATGTTCCTACCTATCCCCTCATCTGGCCTTTCTGGATCCATGTTGAAGTGAACGAATGAGGGTATTTTGCGAAGAATATTTACGGACAAACAGTCACATAAACTGCAATGTTCGGCGACAAGCGTTGCACTGTTTGGCGCATGCGCTTGCTATGTCATGGGATCTCTCAGTATGGTAACAAGGTAGAATTAATATTCACCACAAGTCATGTGTAATATGAACGCGTAGGATTTCAGCGTGATCATTTCATCATAACAAAGCAAGCGCGCACGCTGCGCAAGCCGTCTATGGCCCTGTTTACAAGCAAGTATACAGTAAACCTAGTGCTAGGGTTACCCTAGCTTTCCCACATTTCTTCTTTTTTTCATCAACGTGTTTACAAGGCAGCTAGGGTTACCCTAGCAGGAGGGCTACCGTACATAGCTTAGTGCTAAGGCTACCCTAGCGTCAGGGTAACCCTAGCTGCTTGTAAACGCTCAAGCTTGGGACAACTTGCCTATCCGGGACAACTTTTTAATTGTTTCCACACCCTTTAAATGTTGACAACAAACGGCCATCATGGCGGCCGAATAAAACGCGGTGCTCAAGGCATTATAATCTTCCTTTTCCCTAAAATGTTCTAAACATTTCAAGTGCAAGGTAGGCAAGAATCCTTTGCTCGAATAACGTCTTCCACCAATGATCTGTACGGCCAAGTTTTCTTCGTGATCTTCTTCGTCGAATCACTCTCCCGTTTCACATGTTGCATTCAAGTCATTCGAGCGTGTGAAGTATTGTATTGTAACTTGTTGTCGTTGTCTAGACATAAAAAGGTAACATAACAGCATTCCATGACACTCGAAGGAGCAATAACAGGCAGCACAAACAGGAGAATCGAAGTACTTAGCAGAACTCTTCTCTTGTCGGCCATTTTGTTTGCGATCCAGTTGTCCCGGGTGCTAGGGTAATTTTGCTTGTAAACCCGGGCTATCTTTGACACTCCTGCAAGGGTAACCCTAGCACTAAGGTTACCCTCCCTCCTTGTAAACAGGGCCTATCTAGTTTCCCGAGAAAAATTATTTCGCTCTGCTGTGTTTATTGTCGTGCTGTCCTCGCGAAAGCGCAAGAAAAAATCGTGTCCATTTACATCGGCAAAGAAGCCAAAACGACGAAGAAGCGACGGAATGCCCTTCAGCGATGAGCGTGCAATAATCTCTTCAAGCGATCGTAACTCATGTTTTAGCGCCAGAAAAAAATGGTTGAAGGAATTAGTGACAAGGAAAATTCAGAATTCCACGACTGATGAAAGTGTGTGCCGTTGTAGCTACAAAAGGGAAGAGTAAGCGATAAGAAGTCATCATTTGCGGCTCGGTTGCCGCCTGAATCAAACCTTCTAAGCAATAACAGTTTAGCTTTAGGCCTCGCGTTCAAATTACAGTTGTCTGCCAATTTATAGAGCTCAGAGTCAAGTAATGAAGGTTCTTAGTTCGAATGAGTCACTAACCGGGCTGCCGCCATCTCCGTTAGCATTTTTGCCCTTGGGTTAACGTTGGCGGGTAACGGCGGAATGGACCGCTCTCTTCCTCGAGTATTTGCGCTCACGATCTTTTACTGGTTCGTGGCATGGTTTCTGCAAGATCATTGCGCTTAATCAAAATGGTACTGTGTGCCGCGGACAAATACTTTCAGTATAAGATACAACAAAATATTGAAAACAAACCCATAAGCCGCTCATTGTAACAGCTCCTTCTGCCACTTTTCGCGCAGTTTGGAAGATGTCTGTTTGGTATAGGCTGTCATTTCGCCATTATTGTCCTCTGATACCTTAAGCAACTTTTACGATTTAAAGCAACTTTTGAGCAACTTTTGAGGATATTTGTGAGCAACCTTTAAGCATTTTTTGGGCAGAATCTGTCTAGGCCTAGCCTTTGCGGGGTGTTAACTGTCTGGTGGTGTTTCAAAACATTTTTCTACACACCTTAATCCATTCTTTAAGCCTCTTAAAATTTCACTCCAATTCACGTAGAACCCCACTTTACATTGTCTTTGACAAAATTTAATTAACACTGGACTGGCATCATAAAACGTCGAAGAAGCCTGCGGCTGTCTAATGACGTTCTCACCTTTCTATCATTCTTTCCAATGTGGCCTCAACGGCAACTCCAAAGTCTTCCAAGGGGTCATTTGTGAGCTATATCAATAGGACCTGCCGCTCACCGGGCCAGCATAAGCCTGCCATAGAGGATGTACCCTTTATGGTAAATGTAGTCTGATGATGACGGAAGACGTTCTCACGTTGTCCGTAAGATCAGTGGCAAAAAAGGAGTGATGATCACTTGACAGCGAGTTTTTGGTGGTGGCCGGCGGGCCCAGTTCTTGAAAATTCAAACCAGAATGTGTGAATTTCCTCGTTCGTTAATTAGAAATCCGACACATATACCCCAATACCCAGGTTAAATGGATACCGTCCATTTTCAGTTTGACAACCCCCCACCCCGGGGGGGGGGGGGTACTAAAATAAAATTAGTAGTTAAGATAAGATAAGATAAGAACTTTATTTTATTACGCTAGCCTATTCAACAATGTAAAAAAACAATGGCTGGTTTCCAGTAGGGGCGTGAGCTAAGTATAAAAATTAAGGATCCGCCCCGAGGTCCGACCCCTTACCCTTTTATATACCATTTTTGACAGAAAAGGTACCCCTTTCGTATATCTTCCATTGCCAAAAGGTACCCCTTTCGTATACCTAAAACAGGAAGTCTTCTTGCCATTTTCATGTAGCGTTCAATAAATTAAAACAGTACGAGTCATAAGGTTTGTGTGTTCGAAATATTTTACTGAAAGGCCCTTTTAAATACGTAAATGACAGATTTTCCTACCCTTTCATATACTTCGACTCGTGAAATCCCTACCCTTTCATATACCTGAAGCGTGAAAAAGGTACTCCTTTCAGGCGGAGCCTCCCCGTATAGGCCATTATAGGGAGTACCCCCCCGGGTGAAAACCATATGGCAAAAACAGTTGGTAGTTCCCCGCGTATTCGTTACTATTTATATTATCTTTTAATGCCTGATGTATTTACCGTGTTTTTAAATAAAGATGATGATGATATAGACGAAATCTTTGTCATGCGAGATATTTTGATCAAAGCCACCACCACCACGCCCACCGCGGTTCCGGGGCACTCTAACTTCAGTTGTTTTTTCCTGCAGGTCTTCACATTTCAGTTACTGACACGAATAACAGTGCAAGCTTGGGACGAAAGACCTTATGGGGCTTTGCCTCCCTAAAACAACGTTTGGGAAGAAGTTGGCTGACTCTTACTAGAGTGTTCCAGGCGTTCAGATAGTACACCTTTTGCCCTTCATTAACAGAAAATAGAAATTCCTTTTAATTTAAGGAATTCAATAACATCTTCGGAAGAACATTTCACGAATAAATTTTCATTTTAACCATCCGTTGGTTGAACCAACGGCTGATTAAAATGAAAATTTATTCGTGAAAATTTTCTTCCGAACTTGTTATTGAATTCACGTAAATTAAAATGAATTCCCATTTTCTGTTAATGAAGGGCAAAAGGTGTAAACAGAGCGCGATAGTACCGGCAGAGCGAGGCGAAAAAAAAGCGGCGAAAAATGGAGGCGGGCTTGGGACGGACCTTTTGCCTTTTCCGCTTTATTTTCGCCTCGCTCTGCCGGTACTATCGCGCTCCGTTTACTATCTGAAACGCCTGGAACAGGCCATACTCTTACAAATGTGGTCTCCTAGGATGTCTGGACAGTCTGCTGTATTTTGTCTGAGTACGTTTGTCAAATACTCTATGTCAAAGCAGTGCCACGATACTGAACTAATCTTCTCAGTTACCAAAAGGGCCAAAGAAGACCGTAAAAGAGAGGAAACAAAATCCGAGAGCGTCTGGCGTGTGGTACCAGTTTCTGTCGGCACGTATTTGGGAATGAAAACAATTTAATCTTGCAAACAGGAGTAAATAACTTAAAATAAACTGACTAAATGGCTGCTGATGGATGGTTGTCTGTAACCAGCCGCGCTATAAATCATTCCTTACTTAAATATCCCATTGAGGGATTTATCCTTTTTAATACCCTAATCCCGTCGTTCTCAGTCCTTAGTCAAGATTGACAAATCCCGTCTTCGACGACCTTGATTATCGGGAGAAATAATAAGTTAAATTGGACATATGAGCCTTTGGATAAGCTCATATGAAAGGTTATAACTCTGGGTTCTTATTTTACGCTGTCGTTCTATCTGTTATTTATAACTCTGGGTTCGTATTTTACGCTGTCGTTCCGTCTGTTATTTATGTGATGGGTCAGAAGAAATTCCACTGTGATTGAGATAATTGATGACTCAATACAAATGCAACTATTTAACACAAATTAATTAAAGCCGAATGAAATCATTAGTCAAAAGAGTAAACCGAGTCAATCCTAAGTGTATCACGAGTGTAACTGGATAAACACTACCTTGTTTTTATTTTTCAAAGAGTAGCCACACACGGTGACTTTCATGATGAAAAGGACCCGGCCTCAGCCGTCGGCGGCCTTTATTGGACTGTTTCCGGGTCCATTTATCACTGTCAGTGCATGCTGCATAATTACATGTACAGCTGTTGGTTGATTGTTGGTTGATGGTTAATTACAACCGTCACGAAAAGAGCGAGAGCATCCTTTGTAGACAAACCTTGCAGATTTATGTGAGTAGTAAAGGTGGTTAGCTGATCGGTACAGCTTAGGATTGCAAAGGAATGGCATCTATGGACACCAACCCGTTTTCTATTGAAAGCATCCTGAAGAAAGGTTCTTCTGGAAGCGTCGACGAGCCGGCGAAAGAAACTGGACCCTCTAAATCCACCGAGGCGTTGTCACTGGCGGTAAAACTTGCTGGTAAGTTTTGAGTAATCCACAGACCATGTAGTTAAGGAAACCTGGTTTTAAAAAGGAGATTTCCTTACTTAGTGTTTCAATGTCAACGACATTAAGACTAATGCATGCAATGATTTCTTGAACACGACTGACTGCCTTTGCCCTGAAGTAGAGGGTTTGCATTTATGACAGATGCTTACAACTCGAGAGCTTCAACACATGATAAAGCGATTAGTTATAGGTATAGCACCACTGACATACCACTGGCTCAAAGAACACATTAAACTAGCCACAAGGTCACTTGGAAAATTACAAGTGCACCATCACTCGGTACACCTCTGTCTTAGCACTCCTCTGAGTCGTTTTAAAACGACTAGTACGAAGAGCAAGCCCCAGTTTTTCAAAGAGCGGATAACTGTATTCAATGGATAAGTCACTATCCAGCGGATAAAATGTATTGCAATTGGTGCATTTTATCCTCTCTTTGAATAACTTAACTGGGGCCTGTTCAACAGGTACATAAAAAGTTTATTCTATCCTTTTAGTGTTTACATCTCATCGCATTGATCTTGTTAAAATAACAATAGTTAACTCACAGCCGCGAAGTTAACGTAAACAAGATAAAGAGGGACGAAGAGGTTTCCAGTTTTGAAATTGCTGAGCTCGAATATCTCCCGATAAAGCAGGGACTGCTTTCAAATATTTATCACGCCATCCATTTAGTGCAGGGGACAAAAACGGCACATTTTAAAACTTCCACGACGAATAAAAAAGTGACCAGAGCTGAAACGCTCATAAAAAGACACAAAAATTCACTTAAAAATGTTGTCATTTGCGTGACCTTTCGCCAATCACTACTTATCAAATAACTTAAGGCTTTTTGCTTGCCAAGTTGGCGCCGAGAAAATATTCGAGATCTTGATAAAAATAGCAGCTCTTCTTACAACAAATTACTGTTTCTCTGAAGTAGTATTAGGCACCGACCAAAACTCACAACTAGTCCGGCAGCCAACGCACTAAGTTATAAAAAATTGCTGCGTAGCATTCTAAGTATCTAGATTAGTTTACATGGCACTTATTCGTGGTAATCAACTCGTCAGGTGTATTTGTTTTTTATCATCCTTATCAATGTTTCACTGGCCAAAAGTCTGCTTTTGACACGTGTGTTTATTTAATATTCATTCGTTACTGAGGTATTTTATTTGGAAGAATAGAACATATGGTTTAACGGGATCCCCTGGCTTGAGCCGTCGATTCAGTGTTGACATTTAATAACAGATAAATCACCTTGGCTCGCCTTAGGACCAGCACTATTGTCTTCGTCCTAGAAATCGTTGCCTGTGCCCAAAATCAGGCTCGGCCAGGGGTTTTGGGTATACGGTATCTAGAACCATTTTAATTCAGGTATATGGTATTTCTATGTTACAATTTGGGTATAAAGTATCTAGTTTTTCCTGAATTTTAGGTATTCGGTATACAGACATGAACTAAATACTTCGAGATAATTTTAGGTATTAAGTATCACACGTTTTACAATTTTAAGGTATTCTGGTATCTTATGGGGAAAAAACGGGGTATAATGATATCCCACGTCACTAACCTCCCTGGCAGGGTCTGCAAAATCAACACTCAGAAGATTTACAACGAAAGAAAGGTCATCAGAGAACTCCGAAGGCGGGGAATAGCATAGTTAAGCGTGTTTCAGTGGCAATGTTATGAACGTAAAACCTTATGTTACCGGTTAAAAAGCGCCAGACGAGCAATAAATCATTTTTAATTGGTAAATTGTACTGAAAGACTCTCTGCGATGAGACCCGGAGGGGTATTCCCTATAATGGCCTATACGGGGAGGCTCCGCCTGAAAGGGGTACCTTTTTCACGCTTCAGGTATATAAAAGGGTAGGGATTTCACGAGTCGAATTACATGAAAGGGTAGGGAAATCTGTCATTTAGGTATTTAAAAGGGCCTTTCATTAAAATATTTCGAACACACAAACTTATGACTCGTACTGTTTTAATTTATTGAACGCTACATGAAAATGGCAAGAAGACTTCCTGTTTTAGGTATACGAAAGGGGTACCTTTTGGCAATGGAAGATATACGAAAGGGGTACCTTTTCTGTCAAAAATGGTATATAAAAGGGTAAGGGGTCGGACCTCGGGGCGGAGCCTCCCCGGGGCCTTGACGAAGTGGACTGACAGAAACTCTCAATTCTTGATGTGAGCGGTACATTAAGAGTGGCATGCTCGGTTAGTGACATACATACAAGCCTCAATTAACAAATGCAACTGCATGCTCGCTAAAGAAACTTACAGTCTGATCTACAGTAGTTCCGAGGGTCTAGTTAGTTGGCGTGAACTATCCAGCGAACAGAATCAAACATACTGCGTTAAATAAATGGAAATGGCGTTTATGTAAATTAATTGTTATTGTCATATTTGTATATTGTAAATAAAAATTCTAAACTCAGACGACAGAACAGGAAATTTGACTCTGACAAGGAACAAGACATCGGCTTTTACGCCCAACTTCAGTTGAATTAAATTGCATCTGTAGCAACGTCGTGGCATTTGATTCTTCTAACAGATGAATTAACTATTGAGATTTATATAAATTAACTGACGAACTGTCTGCTGATGGGTCATATTTTCACACGGGTTCCATGATGATGGAAATTTAGAGCATAGCATCTTTCATATTCGAGGATTAAAGCATTAACAGAGTTGTTAAGGCTTACGATTGATCCCTGACAATTCGCAGGAAAATTTTATCAATGATATCTAACAACCCTCGGTGCTTCTTGAAGTCGAAGTGTGTTGGAACTAGAAACGCCTAAATTCCGGATCCTATCCAATCCTCATCCGCGCTATATTTACTATTGTGGTCCAAAACATAGAAGGGCATTATTCCGTTTCAATTTCGCCTTTCAGGTCTTATTCTGAGTTAAGATTTTCATACCTGTGTTACTGAATTACTACCAGACCAACTACAACTAAACTGATTTCTTGACAAACAAACCTACAGGGAAGGTAGGTATGTGAGGCGCATTTGAAAATTGTATAATTGAATTTGCGCCATATAAATAAATATTATTATTATGATACCAGTGTAGCTTACATGAGAGTATGCCCTCCCAAACCTGGAATTTAAAGGGATTGATGAATCATCTTTCTAGAAAAGAACGTTCTAGTCTTCCTTATTTGGAAAACATACGGTGCCATTCATGCATTCATCACAGTTTTTCCAGCTGCTTTCCGTGCGTTTTTAATCGTTTATATGTCAAATGAGGTTTTCTGCACTCTCAGGTGGCGTGGTAAGGGTGAAGTATGGATGTGAAGTGGGGCCGCGATCGACTTGCACCAAAATTGCCAGACGGAATTACCGAAACATTGGTCTAGATCGAAAATGAGGATCTTATTTTCGGAAACTTTTCCTGCTGGGTCGAACTGATCTATTCAGATTGGAACCGAAATTCCAGGAATCAGGATTGCGCCCTTGGACCTTGGACTGCGGGAAACTGTCAACCGAATGACTTCTTCCGATTTCTCAATTGGCCGAGACTGAAAGTTACATTTTAATGTTGAAGATGTTAGGCTTCATAAAAGTCTCACTTTATCTCGTGAACGTAGTCCATAAAAGCCTAAAGCGAATGATACACGGTTCAACATTTGTTGAGCAACAAATGTTGCAGCTTCTGTTCAACAAATGTTGAGCAGTGTATGACTATCATATGATGTTGAACGTTGAAATATGCCGTTCAACATGTTGAAAGTTGTTGAACGTTGTTGAACGAAAATAGAGCTTGGCTCTATTCCGTTCAACAAGTTGGCGCAACAATGTTCAACATTTGTTGTTCAACAAATGTTAAACCGTGTACCATTTGCTTAAGAGTATTCCAGATGTTGGATGGGTCTTGAATGGGTGACTAACAAGTTGGTTACATGAATTTTTATTCAACACATGGCAATGACCAAATATGGTCAAAGCGCGCTCAATATTCGCCATGCAACAGATATCCTGCGATATACGTAATTTTGTGTGTTGCGGAGAAAAATTTTGGCTTTCCCAGCTTTTTTGCAAAATAAAATAAAATAAAATAAAATAAAATAAAATAAAATAAAATAAAATAAAATAAAATAAAAAACGCAGACAATTGTGCTTTGTCATTAATTTGTTGAATAATAAAACAATTATCATAGTCAATTTTGCAGCTGATTTTAGCCAACTCGGCCTACGGCCTCGTCGGCTAAGTAGCAGGTAGCCTTTTCCAGGCGTTCAGATAGTGAACGGAGCGAGATAGTTTTTCGCCGCTGTGTTGTCGACTCGCTCCTGCCGGTACTATCGCGCCCCGTTTACTATCTGAACGCCTGGAACAGGCTACGTTGCAGGCGATATTCCCGGCGATTTCGCCGGATAATTGTTAAATATACTGTAGTTGTAATTATTGCTCTTAACTTTCACAAACATTACAGGACGCATTACTTGTTTTAGCAAACGTGAGCCACGGTGTTATTCAAATGACATACAATTAACGGAAGAATTGTTCATTGAAATAAAATGAAAGATTTCTGGCAAAAAGAAAACATTTGCTTCGCTACAAACAAAAACCTCTTTCGGAGCTAGCCTACCACTCGCACTCAGCACTACAGGGAAAGGGGAGGGAGAAGAAAAATGCTCGAGCCCAAACGCTAAGCTCGAAACACCTGCCTCTTTCAGCACTGGGAACACAGCATCAAGTGTACTGAACTGCAAGTTTCTTTTAGATGTTATTCTGGAGGCTCGAAAAGAGAAAAATCGCCGTCCCCCAAGGCGCACGCGCACAGCCTTCACGCATCAACAGCTGGGCATACTTGAAAAATCCTTCAGCAAGACTCATTACCCGGATGTAGAACTTAGAGAACAACTTGCTGCAAAGACCAACCTTCAAGAAGGCAGAATTCAGGTAAGTAAAACATTCGTTGAATAAGTCTTCTTTACATGGATGTCGATGGCTGGCCCTTGCCCATCCTTTAAGGCCGCATAGGACACTTAGTCTCATTACATAGGTATTTATTTAAAGAGTATGCACGAACCGTGCGCGGATTGCGACGCGTACGATGCCCGAAATACTCACGACAGGATTTTTTACTTTCTAAATTTATTCTAAATTTCCTCAATGCATTGTATGTTATATTGCTAATTACACGTGTGATTGAAATCTCGAAGTATGAACTTCTTGCACATTTTTGAATACATTAGGGGGGCTCGTTTGATCTTCGGAGAAGGAAAATACTGGAAGTTTGTGTCTGAGTTTTTCATCACGGATATAGGACTTCAGGAGCTGATACACCAGCGATATAAAGTTAGTTATATGCTATACTGTGATGTGACAAGCAAAATTGCAAAAACAAACTTCAGAAAGGAGATCAGACGCTTCAAAGTCTACGTTATCAAAGTTTTACTCCTATTTAAGCCAATAACTTTCAACGAGTCTTGAAACTGAGACATCTGCTTCTGTCGCACAACAGAAGAATTTATCCTTTAGCACTAAGCAATACAACCATTTACTTTACTGCGCTTCTCAATCAGAAAACTCGGACCTGACAAACATTGTTTTCCCAGTTCTAACTTTAGCAGCCTTAAATATCACCGTAAATCGCGATACACTTATGAAACGACAATCATTATATAATTCCATCATCCACCAAGATCCCTGTCAAATTTCAGTGGAATCGACCCTCAAAATTCAGAGATTTGAGGCTTGAAAATGAAACACCTATCTCCAAAATTTGGCTTATGAATTTATTCATAAGCAAGTGCCTGCGCGACCTTAATTAATTCAGTAATTTCATTCATTTGTTTATTTTATTACACTTCAAAAAAGAAGTTAGAACACTAGACGTAACACACATTTAGTGTACTAGAATCTAAAAAAGAAAGAGGAAGGGACACAGGCTAAGAGAAACTAGAAAGCTTATACGTGATTGGACCTTCTCAAAGTAAGTATGGTGAAGTATGACTACAATTAATTAATTACATGGCCGCTTTTCAAGTTACGTCATCTCCGCCATGTTGGTGGATAAAAGAAAATATCTCTCATTAGCTCGGTTTGTTTGTTCCATCCGTACTTGTTTGTTTTACCAATCGTGCTATTGTTATTTGTGTTTCTAGACATAGGTTGCAAACCTCCTACAGTCATTAGTAAGTTTGGATTGTAAAGTTAGTCATATCAGGATGTTTTTTCACTGATATCATGAATATTAAAAAAAAACTATTTTTTTTATGGATATTTTCTAGGTTTGGTTCAAAAACAGACGTGCCAAATATCGCAAGCAGGTAAAACGTTATTTCTCCTCAGAGAACTACGAGAGTGAAGATGAAGACATTTCTGTAGTCTGTCATATGACACCGACTCAAGAACCACGGTCTTGTTTTCAGTGTAATCCTCTAATGCCGCACTGCTGTAGTGATCCTTGCGAGTCAGTTAGACATATTGGATTCCCTTCAGATTTGTTCACACAATTCTCCACACGTCCTCAGTTGGCCGGTGGTTACCACAACTTTCCCTACGCCAATAATCTGATGATGGACCGTGGACATTATGGTACTATGTGGAGCCGGTGATGCTTACGTTAGGTAGCTCTCCATCTCTCAGCGTGAACGTTGTTTATATTAAAATCATCTGCGTATTGGATCTAAAAATTTATATGAGCCATCACATCCATGCTCACAAGTAAACTTATCTCAGGAATTAGAGATCCTTACTCCGTAACTGATTTAATTGGTATATAAAATTAAAGGGGATCTCGTCCAGAAGTTCCAGAGAACCCTGAAGACATCAGTATCATTATGGTTGGACAATATATGAAGAACCAGAAGAGATTGGCAGAAGGGATGTACTGGCTGCTATAAATAGAACAAAACTATCTGGAAGTGAGTGCCTCTTGAATTTGTTTCTGAAACAAGTAGAATTCACAAAACAAATTATAAATTGAACATCAGCTATTGGAGGTGATGTTGATTAACACCGACATACCCGTGCTGCCAATGTACTCTTCAGTTGTACACATCTGCACATTGAGAAAATCAAAACTAAAAAAATGAAAACGGAGATTGAGCCTAAAATAAACTGACTAAGTGGCTGCTGATGGATGGTTGGAAAAGGAGAGCATATTAATAAATATCATCCTCAGCAGGATGTCAAGATCGGTGAATGTCTTCGATTAATTCATTACTGAATCCTGTGCCGACACGATAGGAAGCCCTCCGCCCCATTCTCCTCGCGGCTTCGCCTCCACGACAAAAACCGCCAGCTACGCAGGCCACCGCTCACTTCATTTACATACATTGTTTACCAATTGTGCTCATTCAATAATAATAATAATAATAATAATAATAATAATAATAATAATAATAATAATAATAATAATAATAATAATAATAATAATAATAATAATTTTTGTAGGATCATTGGGAAGTGTAACAAAAAACTTGGACAAGTGGTTGGGAAAGTTGAATGTCAAAATTAGTAGTTCATTACTCCAGAAAACTACGTTACTGGGAACGGCAAGGATTTTCAGAAAGGTGTTAGAGCTCTAGAGTAAGGAGAAAACTCTAAGGGATCCCGCAACATCCAGAACTATGTATTTTAGGGGTTACATTTCAGGAAAATTGTAGGTTCTCTTTTCATGTCAAGAATAAGCTGGCCGCAGCTAATAAATGTCTATACATTCTAAAAACTCGTCTATACATTCTAAAAACTCGAAGGAAGTTATATGTCCTGATCCTGTTGCCATTATTAATTGCTTAGAAAAGTCCGATAAAGGTATTTTCAAGACATTAAGCGAGTGGGAACGTCACCCTTTACATCACTCCCTTCCTAGGATTAACCCTGCTACCCTTAGCCTACATTTCCGATTTGTAATACTGAGCGTTTTAAAAATTCTTTTATTAACAGACTTAGTTTTAATTACAATTTAGCTATTAGTAATTAATGCATATTCGGCACATTTTTAAAGTATTTAATAGTTATAATCCATGGAACACTTGATATGTATTTTATCAGTGAAATAAAGACTACTACTACTACTCTTACTACTACTACTACTACTACTACTACTACTACTACTACTACTACTACTACTACTACTACTACTACTACTACTACTACTACTACTACTACTACTACTACTGCTACTACTACTACTACTACTACTACTACTACTACTACTACTACTACTACTACTACTACTACTACTACTACTACCTTTGGTCATGGGCTATGACCTGCTCCGTTAGGAAGCAAGCCGGAAAAAGATCATCCAGTTCACAAAGTTGATAATAATAATAACAATAATAATAATAATAATAATAATAATAATAATAATAATAATAATAATAATTTGTTAAATAGGAACGATTTTATCTCGTATTTTCTTTTTTCTTTTCTGCTTCCTGCTTAAAAAATCTAATTGTAATATTATTACTAATTAATATTATTGAGATGTAAATATTAGGTATTATTTTTATTGTTAGTGTTATTTATTTAAAAAAATAATAACAGCTGTTTATTAATCACCATTGTAGTAAAAAAATCTGAAATACAGGGATAAAAAAAATCAATACTGCCATAATAATACTATCACCATTATACCCTACTATAACATTACTGGATACTGTGTGCGGCACATGATCATGTTGTTACATGCCTTGTTATAACATAGCTGGTGAATTCGTGTAGTCAAATTCAATAGACCCATTCGGCTAACTCAATGTTGTACCCAATTCAAACTATTTGGAATTAAAACGTTTTGTTTCAGGTATTTCCATATCATTTAAATATGAATGCTACATTATAATGCAAATACAATACACAAAGAATCTTAAGCCCAGGAGATTTGAATTGGGTACAACATTGTGTTAGCCGAATGGGTCTATTGCACGAGCGTGCTTCATATTCCTATTGTGCACGCTGATGACGTATTAGAGGGAATTTCTCTTTACACAATATTTAAACTACCGCGTTGAAAATGTTATAAAACAATTGGTTCATGCGTCAGCTATGCGTTCATCGAGATATGAAGCACTTGGGAAGTTTGGAGAGCACTCGAGAACTCTTACGCATCTTTCGTGCTCTCCAAACTTCCCGCGTGCTTCATATCTCGATGAACGCACGCTGGTACATGAACCAGTTGTTAAGTATTACTAATAGGCCATTTCCGAAATACCTTTGGCCTCTTTTTCAAAGCGAGGCCTGGTGCTCATCCTTTCATTTGAAAATGAGTTTAATTTGCATGTGAATGGAAACTAATTTCCATATCAAAAGATGAGCACCAGAACTCGCTTTGAAAAAGAGGCCAAAGGTAATTCGGAAATGGCCTGTTGGCGGGGTATTCTGAAATTGCTCCGGTAAATTGGTAACTTGAGGCTTTTCTTTATAATAAATTGGAGATGTTGTGCGAAGGTTATCACGAATGATTAATGAACAGTAACGTGAGCCAGTTCTGAAAATGGATCTTACTTAACTGAAACAGTTGTGTTCTTTCTTTAGACGGGGAGGAAAGAATTGACACAAACATCGAGAACAATTGTATCCTTAATTTGTTAAAAGCGACCACCATTATTTAAATACCATTTCAGATCAATCACGCACTACAAACAGTAGGCGGAAATGGAAGGTAATCCATTCTCTATTGATAACATTCTAAAGAAAGGGTCTTCAACAGCTAACGAGGGTACAGGAGAAACACAAACTTCGCAATCCCACACCCAAGCTCTGTCGCTTGCAATAAAACGCACTGGTAAGTAAAAAAAAGATTTATGTAAACCTTCAACTCTTAAGTATTCCCTTACACACAAGTGTTGCTGAATCAAGGACATCAAGGCCTTCTCAGACGGGGGATCGCCGGCATAGTCGAGTCTTGTTGTTCCAGCCTTCACGCAAAGAGTCACTGGCAGGATGTCTCCAGTAATTTGGATCATTTGTTAGTCGAACCCCACTGCTCTTGAGCTGAGGTATGGCAGTCTTTAACAGGATAAACATAATATGAAGATTATATGGCAGCTTTTTTTGTTGATATTGGGAAAGAGACGAAGTGGACAGGCTTATTCGCATGGCGTTGACCAGTCAGCGCGAATCGTAAAAGACAACTGGAGCGAATTTAGCTTAAGTAATCAATGTCAAGAACGGCTTACTCAATAGGTAATTGGATTAAACAAGGAGATCTCATAAGTTCCTAAACGTCCCTTTGTACTGCTCTCTACTCCACTAAGTTCTAATCAGATTACGTATCAAATAAATGCTTTTCAATTCAGCGCGCGGGCACCCAAACGGATTAACAAAACCGATAAAGAACCCAGGTCCTTACCAAAGAAGAATGTTTTGACCCGTTTTGTGATAGAATTTTGGGTGAATTATGAGATTATAGAGAACAGATCGCCGTAGATGGGAGAGATTCTAATTGATTGGTATTCCAATTTTTTTTCAGTAAGAATCCATAAACCGCCATTGTTATCACAGAGCTCCTCGCCAAATAAGCGTTAAAGTACACGTTAGGAACGAAGGCTAAATAATAATAATGGCTTTATTGAACTCGGTGAGAGCGAGAAAGGGCCAAAATCTAGTTTTAAAGGTAAAGGTAAAATTCTTTTATACTCTGCATCGGAATAAGTGACTAGGCAAACTAGACAACATCTGAAACCCTGACTACCGTAAAAGCTCTATAAGACCCCGGGGGCTTATTTAATTTCAGGCCTCATTAACGGGGGGCTTATTAGAGAGGAGGGCTTAATAGAGTGGGGGCGGGGAGCTTATTTGAAATCTTAAGCACGCCGTTTTCATCTTCGTGTAGTTCTAGTACAAACCTCCAACAACTGCAGTGAAACTTTATTATTTAATAACGAGCAGTAAACAGTATTATGTGTGTGAGTGTATATTTGTTTAAAAACAAACCCACTGGGCAGCATGAAGTGGATTTCGTAAGAGGGAATAGGAGGGAATAATGACAAAATCTCGAGTACTAAAGGAGGGGGGAGTGCTTATTAGAGATGGGGGTCTTATTATCAAACCGACTACCAAACGGGGTCCTTATTAGAAAGGGGGCTTAATAGAGACTGGGAGCTAAATAGAGCTTTTACGGTGTTCACTATACCCTGTTCCCAGGGTACAGAACGGCCGCAGGCCAAAGAACCTTCTTTTATCAAGCAGTTTCACTGTGGAATTTCTTACCCGAAAAGGCTCACTGAGCTAACAAACCTTGCATCATTCAAAAAGGAACTTATGCGTCATTTACAAAGAGAATGTTATAAACTTTTATCTAAATAGTATATTGTAAATTTCTTGTTGAATTTGTTATATAAATATGATTTTAATCATTTCATATTTTATTGAATATTGTATTATTACTTTGAAAAGCCAGAATTTGGAAAGCAATAAAGTTATTATTATTATTATTATTATTTATTATTATTATAATTATTATTATTATAATAAATGGATCGGTACATGCATCTGCCTTGAATCATTCTTGAATTCTAGTTTACAAATGTCGAGGGTTGTCTTATTCTTTTTTGTTGTTTTAACTTTCGGCGTGTGGGATTTTTACCAAATATTATGTAACCCCGCCCAGTACTGTACTGGTATTGAATGCAACGTGTGAAATCATGAATGGATAAACGCTTCCTGCAATCAGGCGGAAAAAATATGAAACGGATATGTAATATGTTAGACGTCATTTAATTAATCATTCTTAATGAATAAATGAAATATGGATGCACAAAGTAAAATTGCTTTAAGTTTTTGTACTCCCAAACATATTTTAATTTCTTAAAATATTATTATACAGTTGTAACATGATCAAAACATGCATTCAAATCGACATTTTATCAAGAACAAACATTGAGGAGGTAATATATATGTTGTACATGTATTAATATACTCTAAAAACGAATGGGATTCGGAAGCACTGCGTTCTCACTCGAAAATATGAACAATATGGGCATCTCACCACTTGGATATTCTTTCTCGCATCAGTTTCATACTTTAGGGGAAATCTGTTTGACTGATCACGCAGAAATTGCAGATTGTCTTTTTTCATTTTAAGGGTGGAGAGAGATTCAAGGAACAAAATGTTAAAAAGTCATCTGGAACTAAAACCTCAAAACATGAACTCGGTGACCGTACCACCCCAAAGCACTGTTTTTAGTCATTCTCACAATGTACTAAAAATGATCCGAGAAAATCGATGTTATTGTAAAACAACCGTTACACAGGCAAAACTGGCGAGCCATTGCGATAAAAGCAATAAAAAGCAGCATTGGCCTTCATAGCGTCCAAAACAGATATCACATGCGTACTGCTTGTAATCTGTTACTTCAAGCTTATATGGGATGAATGGTCTGTGTAAACTTGTAATTGAAACCATGGATTATGACTTCATTTATCAACTGATGCGCGATAACCATCGGCAAGTATTAATAAAGAAAATTCCAAGACTATCACACACTCGCCGCCTCTGTCGGTACGCATTTGAAAACAAAACAATTTAATCCTGTAAACAAGAGGGGGGAAAAAACCCTCTAAAATTGACTAAATAGCTGCTGATAGATAGCGGATGGGAGAATGCTAGACCAATAAATCAAAACTTCAAAGGGTATCACAAATGGGGGATTTCTTGAATTAATTCCCTAATCCCGTGTCACAAGAGAAAATTAACAGCCTTCACATATAACTCTCGACAAGCATTGGCTAATCTTTCGCTTTATTGCAATCTCGGCTCTTACGATAACGAAGTTCAAACATCTTGTGCACGAGGTAACTCCACTTTGAGATAAGCGGCCCTTGACGTAGTGTAAACGTTATAGTTCAGGAGTGTCTAATCGCTAATTTGATAGAATTAGCACATTATTTTTCAAATGCCCAAGGATGAAAGACCTCGGAAATGATTAGTTCCTCAGGAAAATTACTACACGAACCGTCATGATTTATGCTCTGACGAACACAGAAGGTAACTGATTGCATGGTTTTAAAAGTGTGGAACGTCAACTGTTGGCAACTCCGTGTGACAGGTTCTTAGAGCATTTATCAATGTCACGTCTGCTTCTTAATTGCATTTACAGCTACAACAGCTTGAAAGCAAACACGCTTATATTTGAAAAGCACACATATAGTTGTCTCATTTTTAAACAGCACACGTACGAAGCGTATGGTCGTTGTCCAACTGCTGATTGCAAGAAAAATAAATCTATTTAACGGTGCAGTGTTCAGTTGTAGGAGGACTCTATCAACATTCCATGGATGCTAATCCATTTTCAATTGAAAGCATTCTCAAAAAGAATAGTCCTTTGCCCTCAGTCACAGATAACACAGAGGAGACGCAGCCTTCGAGATCAACTGAAGCACTGTCTCTGGCGGTGAAACTAGCTGGTAAGCATGCCATTTATGATAAACAATGAACGTCTGTAATGAATAAACCACTTAGACTAATTGTGTAGCAGTTCTTTCTGTTGACATCAGTGAAACTGATGTAGCCGGATATATAACGTATTCAAACTAGGAAATCAATACAAAACGACAGTGATTTTGTAGAAAACACAACACAGTAGTCATTTGTTAAATGTAAGACAAAAACGATAAGTTTACTGAAATTAGGAAATAAGCAATAACAACTCTGCCGAGATGGCTTGGTCATCTAAACATATTTTGTTTTTGTATAACAAAGTTCTTCATTTCAGTTAGTGTCTGAATCTTCAGTTTAAAGTGGAGGAGTTTCCGTAATGAACAGTCAATACTTGTGGCCCCTGAAATTACAACTGGGGCTTAAATAAGTTCTCTATAACCTTTTTCCAAACATTCTAAGCCGTCTAGAGTGTTGATGCTTAAATGCAATAAATACAGTAGAACGGAGCACAGAGTAGAACGGAGCACAGATGGAATCGTACTATACTCCTTCCTAGAAAAACAAACGGAAATTTAGTAAAGATGCTTGGAATCGATTTCTCAGCGTTATAAGAACAAAGATATTGTTCATTTTTTAGGCTACCTTTTCCAATTTTAATTAGTAAGAAGCTCGAGCTTCGGACTACATTTGCTGGATCATGGAGGTATAGAATGTACACAGTGGCTGTGGTTATGACTCAGGCGGCTGATTATAGCCGGCTTGGAATGAAGCCTTAGCAATCAAATCTTCCAAGTGGTACTTCTTGATTGAATAAGGAGAGTAATGTAAACAAGTTAACAAGGAGTGGATGGCTTAATGTACAATCCTGAATCAAAAACTATCCAAAACAGTTTATTTTTAAAAGACGCATTTCCCGTCTAGCTGGGAATCACAATTCAACATAAACAGGGGATATGCAAGATCCAAGAAACTTTTCCATAGAATGTTGCCCATATCGCTTTTATCTGGTATATGGATACAACCCAAAAGGGAAATTCCAATGTTTGCACTTTAGACTTTACAGCATCATGGAGGTATTTAAAACATAGCCGCAAGGTCATCCATTAGACAATGTTGAAAAATAATAAAATGGAGAGATGAAGTCAGTTCGTTCATAGTTCAACGCATAACTGAACATAACATATGCCATACATTTATATTATCTGCCAGCTGATCAGAATTAGATACCTTTTCCTGAACAATCTGGCGCCATGTAAGTCTGGAAAATCGTGATAATGACGAACACGAAT
This sequence comes from Pachyseris speciosa, assembly GCA_016490735.1. NCBI lineage: Eukaryota > Metazoa > Cnidaria > Anthozoa > Scleractinia > Pachyseridae > Pachyseris > Pachyseris speciosa. Next base: position 1,049,768 of record JAEMWC010000173.1, on the reverse strand, counting down.
TAAAGGGCGTTAATACTCGGGCAGTTTCCTCCAATAACTCCAATAATAAAACGCAAACTTCCTTCATTGCTATCTAATGTTGTCTTAATTTCCTAACTCAAGTTTTCAACTCAATGCCGAGTGATCAATCACGTTCAGCCTGAGAAGCACACCATATCTACCTTTGCAAAACAAGGAACCAGAGAAAGTTTATTGCAAGTTCCCTTTCTCACTCCTTAGGTGGACAAAATTTACGTTCGAAAGACTACTACAGTTTTTTTTTACAAAATTCGAAGCACCAACTCTTTTATCGTGGAAGATGCTAGAAAGTAATCAATAGCGTTAATCAAATTGTTTCATTTAGATATATGTCCGCAATCACATTAAGTACAACAAAAGGTTACAGTTAATGAAATTAAAATCTCTCAACGGCTGTCAATACTTATTTAGCCTTAGCCATTAAGCTGTTATCAACTAAACACGGAGGGATTGAAAATCGAGAAAAAGAAATGAAAGGGTGTTTAGGTATCAGTAACACAGTGGCACATGTATAAATTATTTTTTTCAGTACAAGAAACCCGACAGTTTGTGGTGAAAATGACACTGAAATAATAAACTTGTGCACAGGTTTGAAATTCGGCTTAGTCTTTTGCGAAAGATGTGACACAAAACCTTATTTACCATGCATGCATGCATGCATGTATGCATTCGTTCGTTCGTTCATTCAAGAAAAAACCAACACGCAAAGTCCTCGTTCCTTCGAGTTTCTGCTTGTTGATTATCTTTGTGAGAGGACAGATTATCAGACAGTAGACTTCTGGCGGGGTAGGATAGGGGTTTGGGCGTCAACAAGTCACATGACAAACATTCTCACAGCACTGCAATACCCTAGGGTAACTACCCATACGTTGCTGTGTTTGTTAAATAAACAAAATATTTTGCCCTGAGAGGGTAATTTCAAAACTGACCACCACTCTTTCCTTGCACTTTGCGCTTTGTTTTAACATAGAACTTTTAAAGGCTTTTACCAACTACCCTCCAATTCTAAATCCTTACCCTTTGCTAAGATTAACACCAAACTTTCTAGTGCTACTAGGACTAAAAAGTATCATTCATTTGCTCTGCTTGTGATATGAAAGTGTCAAATGACCGGCAAATGCAAAATTTGATTAAAGCGAAAACTATACCTTTGTTGGTCAGGTTTTTGTGGTAAGGCGCCCTCACTCAAGAACACCTTTAACTTTCAGATGTTATCCTGGAAGCCCGACAAGAAAAAGCTCGACGTCCCCCAAGGCGCACGCGCACAGCCTTCACTCATCAACAGCTTGGAATACTGGAAAAATCCTTCAGCAAGACTCATTACCCGGATGTCGAACTCAGAGAGCAACTTGCTGCAAAGACTAATCTACAAGAAGGCAGAATTCAGGTGAATGAACTTAACCTGAGTAAGCGCTTAAGCCTATTTGGTGAGGTGAGGCACATCTCAACGAATAAAATACACTTAAAACAGATCTCCGTTTTAAAGAAATGTCAGGGAAAGCTTGACTGTCTAATCCGCGAAATGCTTTTCATCCGTGAGAGGAAACCGAAGTTGAACACACAATCAGACTCAATTCGCGCGAAAATATTGTTTAGAACATTTCATCGCGCGCGCGCTAATTCGTTGGCTGACGTTATAAACAACCTCTTAAGCCAATTTTTAACGCCGATTTTTAACGCAATATTGTTGTATTAAGAGCTGTCCTGTGTAACATGGCGCACGGGGCATTAAAAATCGGCTCGTATAACATCACCTTTAAACCTGAAACGACCGTCACATTTATCTCTTCAAAATGAAGTCAAGATGACTTCGAAACGTCGTGTACTATCGCTCATTTTTGTATTGAAATGTATTTAAAAACGTACGCTCTCCTCGGTCGATCAAATGTGTGGCGTGATCCCTCAAGAAAGTAACTAAAAAGAGATTTGCTTTTCCAATAATAGCTTAGTGCTGGCTTCGGTCCGTGTGTTAAAAACTAAGTTTCTGATTTTATTTTCAAAGTCAGGGAACCTGCAATTTATTTGGTTGGTCCTGTTTTTCAGGTTTGGTTTAAAAACCGTCGAGCTAAATATCGCAAAGAGATAAGAACTTGTCTTCTGCCGGATGGTTATGAATGTGACGAGGAACATATGGTTAATCTTTGTCCAGTGACACCGACGCAACTTCGGCCATCCTTTTTCCAGTGCAACTCAGTTCCCTGTCACTACAATTATAACGAGCCCGTGGACTCCGTACGAGCTTTTAGATATCCACCAAATATCTGCACTCATGCGCAGTTGGCAGGACATACCCATTTAGCGCATGCGCGTGGACCTCGAGGCTGGGAGCCAGTCGGTAGTCCAATGATGGATCATGTACATTTGGGGGAAAAGTGGCGTGTATAATACCAACAGACGTTGAGAGAAAAATGAAATGGGGCATCCCTCGATTTTTGTAGTACTCAAGTACCAACAGTCAATCACGGACAAAGTCGTCTGCACTGAAGCCCATTCAGAGGAGAAGAAACGTAATTTTAGCCTTAGAGCGGCACTGCCTATTACCTAAAATCTTTACTACCTACTAGAACCGTTTGCAAATAAAATTTAAAGTTTTATGCAACAAGCATGGCTAACTTTCGGGACACCATTTGATGACTTTAACTGACGAGAGCAAAAGAAGCAGAAATTATTTTGTAAAACATTTTCGTCATTTTCGTGACGGGGTATCTACGGTCTGGAAGTGACCGTAGCTGCAACAAGCAAAACTATACTTTTGAAATTGGTGCGAAAGCTTAGATTAATTCACTCCTTTTTATGTCAAACCTCCGAATTTGTTTAAATGTGTTTAAAGGCCAGGAGTCACATTAGTAACTGAATTCAAACATAAAAAAAGAAAGAAATGTCGCTTAAAGATAAGGTTTAGGGTTTAGTGAGTTTACAAACTGAGTCATTTTACGGTTAATTCATAAAGTGTGTTTTTGTTAGTTTCTACTTGAATGTGAGACTTCGTAAAATGATTTGGTAAGGATTAGTAACCTCAGAGACTCCCAGAAGAACTTATCAGAGTCTAACTCTCAAAATAAAAGCCTTATCTTATTCTTTTATCATTTTACTTTTTGACCGTGGTTAAGGAAACATGTGAATGAGGGAGTTAGTTTGCAACGAACTGTGAATGGTACTGCGTCTGCACTAGGGGATTTAAATTTTGGTATTGTCAACTCAGTTCTAATTATTTGACTAAACGTTGTGAAAGCAGAAGATGTGTTTGGAAATGACAAAATAGGTATCAAAATAGGTACCCAAAGGGTACACGTCACACTGTCCAGAATGCATTGCAAACTTTGCAACTCACTGGCATTAACGATCTTACAACCCGATGACATTAGTGTGGGATACACAACAATATTAAAATTTTGTTCAGAAAAGCTCTAATAAACTTTTGCTCATACTTAACCGTCCGCAGCCATCTTTCTTCTGTTCTCACAAGCAACGTGTTTTTTTTATTTTATTTAATGTCCAATCAAAGTGAGTTTGGCTTTCTGTATGCAAATGAGAACCATCAGATGATGGTAGAGATACTTAAGATCAAGCAAAAACTATTCGGAGTGTATTTGTAATTTTTGAGAAAGCTAAATGGTGCTATGCTGCGTCACAAGACACTGATATGTGCAAGTAATATCCTTGAAATCCAGGTGACTTTTTTTCTACTTACACTTGACTGAAATGAAGTTCTGTCCACCTTTGCTACGAGAACGCGCTTAAGCAAAGTCATTATCACTATCTTATAACTTTATAGACCTAACGCCAGGTTTTACAAACATGAGGAGGGTAAACTACCCCACTAATTAGGAAGACCACGGGTTTCAGTAATTATTAGTTTTTTTGGCTCGGACACATGTGAAATGATGATGTGAAAACTTCTGTTCCAAACTGTTGTTTGGTCCTCGAATAAAAATGTTTGGATCTTTCACATATGCAAGTGTTCGTTTGCAAGTTTTGCTTTGGTAATTTCAATCTATTTTGGCTTTGCAACCCTATCGATTTCATTTAATTTAGTTTCGATTCAACTGAAAGGATTGCTTAGAAATCAAGAAGCCATTAAGGTACATTCAATATGACAGCCCTAAAATATCACGACGTCATATGAAGACATCGTCCACATGTGATTAGATGTTGTGCCTTATCTTGTTGGGGAAAGAATGGGTCATCTATTGATGACAAAACGAGATGTAAATACAGTAACAAAACCAAAACACAATGGGTTTTCTCACAATTTCCACTTTGTATCTTATTAATAGAATGGGTTTACTTGTATGTACTGCTGAGGGTTCAAGTCTATAGCCAGGCTTTCTCCGGCAAGGAACAAACCTCACAGTATGCGAGAATAAATATATGAAAATCATATATTTGAATTGCGGATTAAAGAATGAAGATGTGAATGACCATCGCAGTTATATGAACACTTCAGTTTCTTAAGACGTTTTGATAATATTAGCCCTTAACTTGGCGATTTAATAATCATGAAGTTTGTTTTAGAGAAGTTAATTGACAATCTATTTACATCACACCATATTTTCACTTTTTTAAGTTCAGAGTTAACTATTTTCTCGAGAACTTTCAGGTCGCGTGCTGAGGCAAAGACGTTTGTATCGTCTGCAAATATTCTAAATGTTAAAGCATTGGAACAGTTTGGCAAATCGTTTATATAAATTAGAAATAATACTGGACCTATAGAACTCCCTTGTGGAATTCCGCACGTCATTGTTTGCTCTGATGAAACTGTATTTCCCATCTGTACATATATTGCTGTCTATTTGTAAGATAGCTTGCACAAAATTGGAGGGGCACGCCCCGTATCCCGTACCGGTCCATTTTTTTTAAAGTAAAATTGTATGGTTCACCGTATCAAATGCCTTGGAAAAGTCTAAAAACACGCCACAAGAATACAATTTATTATCTATCGCATGACGTAAATTATCAGCAATTTCTGCAATGGCTTGTGAGGTTGAATGTCCCTTTCTAAAGCCAAATTGGAACTCGTATAGGATTTCATGCTTTTCCAAATAGTTTACAAGCTGTTTACAAATGAGTTTTTCGAAAATTTGAGTTAGTGCAGAGAGTGTAGAGATAGGTCGATAATTAAAAGGATCCATCTCCTCACCCCCTTTATCTATTGGTGTGACTTTTGAAACTTTAAAATTTTCCGGAAATATTCCTTGTAATAGAGATTGATTGAAAACCATACTTATCTTTTCTCTATTTATATACAGTTGAACCTCTCCACAACGGCCACCTTGGGGACAGAAGAAAGTGGCCGTTGTGGAGAGGTGGCCGTTATGGGGAGATAGGGGTGTAGTATGAACCATTTTTTTCGGGAAGTACCTGACATGTTTATTGTGCCAAGTTCATGCTTACTGTAGCCTATAAAGGCAATGCAATCTTATATATATAGATAAAATATACAATAAGACTTAAATAATGTTTTGAATCAAAATATTAACACGACGAAACGAGCAAGGTCCGTAACATTCGCTATAACTGAGTACTGTAGACAATTCATGCTTACTGCAGCATATATTAAATGGAACCCAATCAAAATACGTATACAGTATCATTAAAAAGGGTAAAGAAACGAAATGTTCCGAAGACAAATATCGATTACTGAATCAGTTTGTAAACGTTCGCGTTTAGAATAGCAGATACATTTTATTTTCTTTTAAATGAAATAAAGCAGTCAAGGGTTGTCTGCTTGAGCGAGATGTCACGCATTTTGCTAAGCAAAGTGGTGACTTTACTTGTAGCTTGGACGAGTTCTTCGTTCCCGTGAAGCTCAACAAACGTAGCAAGGAAGGTGACTTTCTCGCGCGCGCTTGTGTTCGCTGGATAAAGATCGCCAAAGTTAGCGACTACTACTCGTAGTCTAAAAACAAATATGTTCTAAGTATGTTCCAAAAAAAAGGTTCTTACAAAAAAAGTACTGTATTTTAATCTTAAATGAAAGACTTGCCGTGATTAATCATCGACGCGCCATACAGATCAAATTTCGCCACCATTCTTGACTTTTTTCGTCAGTCCCTGAAAAAATTGGCCGTTGTCGAGAGGTTATTTTGCCAGTTGAGGACGCGCTTTAGTGGCCGTTGCCGTTGTAGAGAGGTGGCCGTTGTAGAGAGGTTTAAACAAGAGGTAATGTATGGGCTGTCCGCCGGGACAAAAATAAGTGGCCGTTGTAGAGAGGTGGCCGTTGTGGAGAGGTGGCCGTTAGTGGAGGTTCGACTGTATGTATGTAATTAAGTTCAAGGCGAATAAAGGTGTTGTCTTAACGGACCATCTACGTATATTGGCATAGAAAATACCGCTTTTGCTTTCATGATTTATTTCTAGTTTAAATTTTGTCGGAACTCGTCACGATAATGTGTGAATAGCACCAACGGGTGTGCTTTGCAATTATCACAGCCAACAAACCGACTGCAATTCCCGAATTTCGCTGCATATCACCGTTCATTTGGCAACAAAGCCCAAAATGTTAGTCTTTTGGCCAAAGAACAACACCAAAAATTACACATTTTTGTGGTCAATTTTTAATTTAAAACATGGCCCTGAAATCAAAAGCATACATTTACAGCAAACCTCAAGGTCAGGCCTTGGCATCTTACTGAAGTTTTCCTCTCACTTTTTCCGCAGGCTATGCTTTAGGCATTTTATTGAAGCCAGTCTAGCGTATATCAAGTTGCCCTGTTCACGCATACAACTCTTCCATTCCCCATTTCAATGTTTTTGCTATAAGTGTAGGGCCACCCAGTACTATCAGCAAAATATGGCATCGATTGAATGTTTACCGGTCAAAACTAGCCCAAATTACTTCGGTAGGTCCTGGAATCCATCAACAAAACGACGAGAGAGACGACTTCACTCTCGAACCACCATATTTGGTAAGAATCATGTATGGCGTCTCAAACAGCATGAAACCACCTTTCAGGGGCTTGTGTTTGCCCACATTCCAGCTTAATGAACAGATGCCAGCCTGAGGACTTTTGCAGAGGAAAATGGCTCGAAAAAACACTTATAAAGCGACGGATGTACTCGAAGCAAGCTCGTTGACCGATTAACCTAGCAGCAACCGCCAATTTGCGTGACGTGACACTTTACCATGAGCCCACAGTGTCACAAAACCGCACCTGTTTCCATCGCATCTCCTTATATGGAAGAGATTAGTGTTCCAGACTAATTATCACCAAAAATTTACTAAACAAGGTGCAATTAGTTGGTCCATTAATGGTTAAAGTGTATATGACACGAAATTTTTTATTTCATTTTTTGGTAGTTCGACATGAGCGTTAAAAATCGGCGAAAAAAAAGTTAAATGCCTCTTTTTCGATCAAAGTTCGCGCTATTTTTGCCAAAAAATTTGTCACAGCAGCGCGCGGCCAAAACCTCTGTCACGTGACCTTTGTGACGTCAAGTTGTTTGCAAGATTCTCAACATTCTTCTCCATTTTCCATAGGATCATACGAATTACTTGTATCTGTATCGCTAGACATTTTAATGCGTTCAAAGTCTCCAAACACTGCTAAGCAAGCCAAGTAATTCACATGTGTCTTTGCTAACAGCTGAGTATCGTGCAAACAACGTGACGTCACTTAGTGGAAAAGTCGTCCCCAGTTCCCGACAAAATTTTAAGCTAAAATTTGCCTGTTTTGGAGCCTAAAAATCGCCGAAAATTTTTTTTAGACATTTCTAAAACATGAATCCTTTCTTTATGCATATAAACGAAAGAAAAAAGCCAATAAAAAAATTCGTGTCATATACACTTTAAGTAGTAATGATATTAAAGGGAAACCGTTTCCAGCCTTACGTGCGCATCATCATCATCATCATCATCATCATCATCATAATGACTTTATTCAGTAAAGTCTCAAGCTTCTAGCTTAGCGCAAGTGCACTAATCGGGGTGGCAACTTAAAAATTCTAATAAAAAATACAAAAATATAGATACAATCAAATAAATTAACTATAAAGTTAAAACCTAACAAACGATGATATGAATATATTATATACAGAAAATAAGTATATGATTAATAAATTAGTTAAGTAGAGCGCTTTTCAATTGAGTGTCGTGAACCCAAAACCAAAGCAATTACTCCAGCCAATTATAACAGAAGTAAGCAATGCAATGAGCCAATTAGAATATGAAGCAATTACATTTAGCCGGTGCCAAGCGCGTGCAAGTTGCGATTGGTTTTGGTTTTGCTTCTCATTAGTTGAGAAAGTGGCTCGAGTTTTCCTGGCCAATCACAGAGCGAAGCAATGCAAAACCAAAGCAAAACGAGAATTACTTTCGACACTTAATTAAAAACCGCTCTAAATACTTCATCTTATTGATTTATAGATAGTACGAAATCATCCTTATGTGTAAAACTTCTAGACATCAATCATGACCTAAAGGAAATTGGCGGATTTCCATGCTGCTGCTTGGCAAGAATATCCCAGAATTCCTTTGGGTCACAAACGTGAAAATTACAGTCCGTGAGAGCAACTGAAGTCAAATAGCGTTAATCACGTCGGGCTAAAGAAGTGAACAGGAAAAAGTGGAACAAATTGCAAGAAGTGGAGTCGAAGTTTGCTGCCAATGTAAACTTTTAACTTCAATAGGAATTTTTGTCTTAAAAACTTCAAGACAAAGTTGCGTGAATTTTGGCGTTGTCCGAGGGCGATTTTGGTTTTCAAAGAGAATAAACAGTCATTTTAAGTAAAAATTCGGAGTTTCGGTCAGTTTCCAGGGTGATGAAAAATCATTTCAACTATAGTCCGGGATTTGGGTGAGTTGCAGGTTTTCAAAGCAACGGTCTTCTACGACCAATATTTTGGTGAGCGGTAGAAAAAGATTTAATATATGTCCTATGTTCGTCTTATAACTCTCTTAGAACTGGCTCAAGATGGTTGAGATCTTAACTCGTGATCCAGCTTGGACCACAGATGGGGCCCAAAATTTCTTTGCTGTTCTTCCCATTATGTATCGCATTTAATACTTACTCGTATGAAGAAATGAACGCTACTGATTGACGAGTCCCCGAAACAGCCACCCAGTTAGCTCAGTTGCTTAGAGCATCCGACTGAGTGAACCACAAACCAGGGCTTTAAAATAAGCTGTAAGATCATACGTGCCGTGTGCTCAACATCTGCTTCAGCTCAAACGATCATGTCATTGGTCAATAACGCCTTATCTCTATGTCCTTCACCTCCCCATCTGCTTCACCTCAACATCTGCTTCAGCTCAAACGATCATGTCATTGGTCAATAACGCGTTATCTCTATCTCCTAGAGTCGGGAATGTAGGTTGGAGTTGTGGCCTGGGAGATGAGCCACCACCTGTTAACATACAAGCAAGCCTCAATGGTTTACATAAACCAACGATAAAACTGGCTGGTGAAAACACCTCTTAATGCTTACATGTGCCTTAAGCGTGGCCTTGCGAAGAGGCGGGGGTGGACATGATTTTACGGTTACGACCACTATTTTGTTGGCCCGTCCTTACGTCTTGACAAGAAAAAAAAATGTTAAAATTCAAAGACCAAGAAACGAAAGAACATGAATTAAGGTGGCTCAAAATTTTTCGTTATTTTTAAACACCAACTCACGATAGCAACAGTACAGCCTCTTAGAAACACCAATCTTAAAAACACCAATCATCCTACTCGTTTTTGAGTTATCCCTTAGAAAGTGCAGCCCTGAAATTAGTTCCATTAATTTACCAGGGTTAGAGACCTCCTATTTTTTTCGATAATTTAAAGTGGCTTTGAAACCCATGTACAGATTTTTTAAAAAAAATCTTTGCAGAAAGATGAATCTTATATGCTGATTGCATTTCAATAATAAAAAACGGTGGTCATCCGACTAGTTTTTGGGTTACAGGCACATAAAGTCCAAAATTAATGGTGTTTCTAAGAGGCTGTACAGTTGTTATGGTAACCTATGGGGCAAAAAAATGATCACAACTTGTTGCGAAATAATAGGGAAATTAAACCATGTTCAAGAAACAAACAAAAAAAAAGTTGGTGTTTAAAAATAACGAAACCACTTTGAGCCACCTTAAAAGAAAAGAACTAACAATTCAAATAACCATTTTCATCACGTCTGTTGATACCGTTAGAATTCGACCCTCTCAATAAGGAGTATTGCGTATTGTGTCACGACATCCCTTCGCAAGTGCAGCCCTGAAATTAGTTTGATTAATTTACCAGATGACGGCATTTGCTTGTAGAGTGCAATTGAAGAAGTTGTGAAATGAATACCCATGTGAAATGAATTTCCATGAATACCATATGTTGGGACAGTTACATTCATAACACAGTACTTAGACAAAAGACCTTACACAGAGTGGCAACTGTTGGCGAAATGATGTTTCCTGCAGGATTCACTTTCCATGATTTGACGAGGTATCAGAACCGGCTTTTGGGAGTGGCAAATAAACGCTATATCTCAAAGGACACTTCGCGAAACTGCATAAATTTTAGATCTACGCCCTAGGGGAGCATGGATAACTAGCTGAGGAGATGATGACATATAATTGCTAGTTCACATCCCGTGGTATGGGAAGACATCTATCTCAGTACGCTTTAAGACGTTGGACCTTCGGGGGTGGGGTTACCTAGTTACTACTCACCAGATGACGTTCCCATCTCATGAGGTAGGGGTATCACATGACATCTTGTGACACTTACGTGAAATCTCAACTCAGGTTTTTTGGATTAGGTAACCACTGACCAGATGACATCACATCCTTGCAAGCTGTAGGTAGGATTGTGCGGTGTCAATGTAATTACTTCGAAAAATTTGTGATGCTCTTATATGAGACATGCTTTTAAATCTTGTCTTAAAACATATCTTTTTAAGTTAGCTTTTAGCCTTTAGCGCTTAAATTATTTATTATTGTTAAATTTAGTTTATGTACATATTTAGTTATGGCGCATTACTCTCGCGGGGTGAGAAATAGCCACGAAATAAAGTTTGTTGTCGCAAGATAGCTGATGTCCGAGTCAACGTTGACCGAGAATCATATGATGTGACATTGACGTTTTATTCCCTGGATAAAATTTCTAGCCACCACCCCAGTGCTTGGCATCATGGCCACAACCACATACAACTGTCGCCATGGGAAGGGACTACAAAATTGAAAATGCTGCATGGTAACCATCTCCAATTCTTCAAATCAAAGCTCTTTACGTTACGTTCGTGTGCTGCTTTAGATTTACTTGCACTATATTTTCGAAGTAAGGTTTCTCTCTTGAGAGTAAATCGGTTCAAAGTAATTTCTAGCGAGATAAATATGACACATTTCACGTGAATGAGGCCAAGTTATTGATATTAAGTACTAGATGTAGAAATGCAGCGGTAGTGAGAAATTTCTAGTTGGGTTCTAAATTAATATAAGATTATATATTGCATACGTTGAATGTCGAAAAATGCCAATTTTGAGTTCGTGCATTCCATGACGTCGTATAAAGGTATAATGTAAAGCTTCTTAATTTGAAATAGCGCTTTGTCCGTAAGAACTTCTATATTTAGATCGAAGGCCAAGGGAGGGGATCAAAACAGTTTAAAACCCTAAATCCTGGCACGAATGATTTGAAAAAAAAAAAAGAAATCACTTGGAAAATTGGCTCGGAATCTCATCAGAAGTTAAGGTAACTAAATCTTATCCTTTGTTATTCCATGATGTTGCCATCCTACACGCAGTAATGAAGATGTTCTCGTGGGATTCTGTTGTTATAAAATACTGGCGTGGTATTGCATAAAGAGATTTGAGGTGATAAGTGAAACTGTTTTTCTAATCGCATTTTTCTCTTTGTTTCGTTACCTTGAAAAAACACATATTTTAACTTCTTCGACACCGATGCACGCCTTCCACTTGAGACAGTACAAAGAGGAATTCGTAAGACGCTCCAATAAACAACATTTTATCTGTTTTGATTGGTCTGTTATTACGTATTTTAAGAGGCTTTCATGTGAACTCTGAAAAACCTTTATGAACAGAGTTGTAATTTCAGCAGAACCGACCCATTCAGTGCTATTCCCGGTTTACATGCAGGTGATATTTTGGTAAGTTCTAAGACGTCTTTCTTTTGTCAGTTCAACTTGTGATAATTTTGCGAAATTTCTTTTAAATTTCTTAGCAAATTATAAACTTTCATCAAAAGTTGTGGAAGTAAAGGTCACTAACATTAATTTGATTGGCCAAACTTGAAGGCATATTCCCTGAATATTAATAAATTAGTTACTGATAATACAAGATGCAACGGTAGTTAGCTCATCAAAGAAATCATGTAAGTGAATTAATTTGCAAAAAGTGCTTGCAGACCACAGATAGGTCGGCGACCAATGAACAGTGCTAGTGCTTTTGGCCAACTCCAGTCAAAGCTCATTTTCTTGAAGAAAAAGTGCACGAGTATTGCTTGGTAAAATTGGTACAGCGAAGATCAAAAAATTTCAAGGCCATTTACATACGATGGTGCTTCCGTAGCTTTTTGTGAAGTTTTCTGATCATTGTTTTCGAAAATACAACATAATATAAACTTGCAACCAATGTAAATTCATTTATGCTCAGAAAGGGGCGCGATCAGTTTTCATGAGAGTGCTTTTACAGGTTTTTGTGAAGCTCTTCTCTCATAAGTCTTCGGTTCGCTGTTTAATATAACAAGGGCCAAAGGCCAAACCTTTTCTTGACCCAAAAGGTGATTGGGAATTTATATACTAACATCACTTCAAAGTCAAAGGAACGTGTAAGGTTAAATAATCACGGCATACTCATTTAATCCACAAAAAAGTATGTTATTACAACGTCTTTCTGTTTCATTCGCTGACGGTCAGTGGACCTTTAAACCTAAAGTTTTTTTTGCTTTCACCTTTACACATATAAAAGAAGTGTGTGTGAGTGAAGATTGTTGGTTTTCCAACAACTGGACCGCTCATGAAAAGGATTCAATGGATACTGGATAACGAAAGTCTGAACGAACAGTTACTATTATCTATAACATATCATTTTACACTCTCACTGTTGATTTTATTTATTTATTTATTTATTAGTGACTTCCATTAAGTGTACAAAATGAATACTAAAGTCAAAATAATAATATCACATACATAGACAAAAACACATACATACAAAGTAAAGTATCACTTAATGAGGGGCAAACGAACAGACGCTAAGTCCCAGCGAGGTTAGACCCAATGTGTATATACAAATGTATATAAAAAAACTTACGCACATAGTATACGAAAAGTAAAGCTAGCAACAATTGTAGTGATTGACTGACCGACAGTGAGGACAGACTGATTTCCAGGTTTGAATTCTGTTAGTATCTCTTCGTGTCAGACAAAATACCTAGGCGAATATCCATCTTTTTAGGCAAAATAGCTTAAAATGTTTGCCAATTCACTTCAAGAAAACGTGGTACGGTGATTCTCTGAGAGTTTTGCACAGATACTTTGTTTCATGCAGCTGACCTGATAGGCGCAATGCACGAGAGTCCTTGCCCGGGCCTTGATTACAGAGTGAATGTGACATTTAGTGCCTGAGGAGCTACTGGTTGTTGCTGCAGTTGCATGATGACGAAAATTACGACTTTTTACAGTCCAAATAGATTGTTTCGATCCCGGGGGGAAGGGGAGAGGGTACTCCCTATAATGGCCTATACCGGGAGGCTCCGCCCGAAAGGGGTACCTTCTTCACGCTTCAGGAATATGAAAGGGTAGGGATTTCACGAGTCGAAGCATATCAAAGGGTAGGGTAATTTATTATTGAAATATTTAAAAGGGCCTTTCATTAAAATATTTCACACATATACCTTATGACTGTACTGTTTTGATTTATTGAACGCTAGATGAAAATGACAAGAAGACTTCCTGTTTTGGTATACGAAAGGGGTACCATTTGTCAATGGAAGGTATACGAAAGGGGTACCTTTTCTGTCAAAAATGATATATAAAAGGGTAAGGGGTCGGACCTTGGGCGGAGCCTTCCCGTATTAAATTTTTTTTAGTCCCCCCCCACTCCCCAACCCGGGGTTTCGATATCTATAACCCATTATTCGGAGATTATTTTTCCAATTAACAGTATTTTCTCGCGATAAAATCTAGATGAGGCGAGTGCCTCATTTTGCCCTATGATAGCTACAGTGCTGCCTTGTATGTGTTTGTTTGTTGGATTTTATTATGATGAATGTCCTTCTGGGATTAGCTTCTGAAGCTAGTCAGAAGTGTATTAAACTAGGAATTAAGAACTAAGAACTCAAATCAATAATTGTATTAAACTAAGAACTAAGAACTTCAATCAATCAATCAATCAGTCAACCAATCAATCAATCAGTCAGTCAATCAGTCAGTCAGTCAGTCGTCAGTCAGTCAATCGATCAATCTTAACTTGGTTTCGTTAAAAGGACAACCCATAAAGCTGACTGAAAACTCATATAATATTTAACCGTATAACGATATCCACACCACGTTTAAAATGTATACTCCCACAAAGTTGTATTCGCTACGAAAGAACAAATTCCCTGCTTGCTTTTATTCCCAATAGCCGGCTATGTAAACATAATAATAATCTCCGACTTCCACAAAAATTTCTCTACTCGGCCCACAATAACCTCTGTCTGCATTTGATAGTGTCCTGCTGGCACTCTTCGCCCATTTACCCTTTCATTACTGATCCCAAATTTCGATGAAAGTCGTCCAGGCCTGTCTCTGTGGGCAAGGTAGAAATCTTAAAATGGCGCTACAAACTGTAAATGTGAAAGGTTCAAGATCAAGCATTAAAAGCTTCAACAAAGTCTGTATAGAGCGTGCTTGCTATGCAAACATGTCCAGTTATGTCAGGGATTAAATACACAGCTTAGTAATGCGTCAAAATGCATAACACAAACAATCAAAACATAAAAGGAAAAAATGTGGGTTACTCCTATTTACGAAAAGGAAAGCACGTCTCTTTTTATCCGGCTAAGGTATCAGATTTGCTGAGAATTTTTCAGAATTTTTCAAGTTCTCATGGGAGCAAAGGGAGCACGTTTTTGATGACATTGTGCGGGGGTGTTCTCTTCACTCTTCGAATTGATGATGTATGCCATGCCATTACTTACTGAATAATAAGTGATACTTAGGCTTACACCAAAATTAAATTTAAGTAGAAGAGGGGCAGTATATGCAAAGCTAATAATTCGCATTTCATATGTTCGGTGAAACTGATGCAAAATTTTCCGGTAAGTTTGGGACATTCAGTTCTTTCGCTCTTTACAAAGCATGAAAATATGTTTCTAACTCGCGAGCCTCACATTTCCACAGTAATCTCACACATCCGACCGTTGAACACTGGAAAGTTTAGAAAATTGCACTTAACGATTTTCAAGAATAAAGATAATCCATCATATGTAGAAAGTAACGCTGTTTCTCCTATAGGAGTTGGTGTCAATATTGAAGATATTAGTCTAGGAAACGTTATTATCTACGTTCCCACCCGGCCAATTAGGATTTAACATCATTTACAGTTTTTTGTCTTAGACGTCTCAATTCAGAACGAATAGCAAAGATCGGAAGAGCAAAGCTGACCGCCGTATGGATTTATAAAACTATTTTTAAGCATGAGGCGATCATCAACGATACAAACGCCTACAGCCTATAAGAATCAACCTGTACGAGTCCTTTCGCCATCTAGTATTGTCGGTGTTACCAGGTGTGCATAAATTATTAAGATTATTTTGTTCTGTTAAGTTCTTCAGTTTCTTCTTATAGATATGTTTAAACCTGTGGCCCTCGAAACTCCGGATCGAATTGGAATTTCGAAATGTTGGGAAATATTTCCCTTGATTTCCTAATATATAGATATTTAGCCAAGCCTAAAAGCGGAGCTCCACAATTATTATTTTTTACTGATATTGAGCAGCACCGCATGGCTTTCCTTGCGCCAATATTTTATGATTAGAGCAGTCAACAAGAATTGACTGCGGTTCAAAAACCTCAAAACATTACAAGGAAACAATATAGTCGACGCGTGTGTTTGTTCGAAAACAAATTTAGCAATCTAAGAATGATCAAATATTTTCATCCAACATCGTTGGAAGAGCATGTTTGAGGTTTAGCCACCTCACACCATAGTGCATTAAATGGCTTTCCATGGCGGTTTGATGTAGATCAAACGTGTTCATCCAAAATTTCGCATTACGAACAAATGTTTGATCGTTTAGCCACCCCAACAAACAAATCGTACACAAACGGAAAAGCAACCAAATAAACCAAAAGCTTCAGTGGGTCCTTGGTCCGTGTTTGGTCAAACATTGTTATGCGTTGAGCCACCAAACGTTATGTGTGACAAACACGATGTTGGATGAAAAGCTTAGACATAAGCTTAAATGTCGTAGAAAAGAGAAAAAGGAAAACAATCCTGATAGTTTGGATAGGTAATCGCATGGGGCCGAGTAAAATTAAGGACTAATATCACTTGTGTTTTCAGAAATTTGCTGAAATTGCTCTCGTCGCGCAAAAACATAAGACATACGAGGATTCATTGCGATTACGTGTTAAAAACATAAGGGCAAACGTTTCTGTCAGTTCTTAACACTATAGAAATTCTGACGTCGAAAAACATGTACAGTCATCCAAGCGGAGGAAAACACTCGTTCGCTTGCTAGCAAAACAGCAAACAAACAATATTCGACTAGTGAGTAGATTGTTATTTATATACAGTCGACAAAGTTTCATTCCTGAGCAAAAGTAACAACGATTAAACCTCAAATGCTAAGCTTCAATTTATTTAAGTTACCTGTGTTGTCGAGCTTTCTACGAATCCACTAAAGTAAAAACACGCATCTACAAAAAATAGCAAACGGTTTGTCCAAAGAAAGAACTTGTTCCACCAAGTTTGAGCTACTCGTTCCTCCCATTAATGCCGGTGAATTGTTAAGTGAACTTTCGTGGTGAGCTGCAAGATGTCGCGGTAAAGTGAAAAAGCCCTTGAAGCGTTAAATCATTTTGTTTTTCAACCACACAATCGGGCGCCATACAAGTGGATCCAAAATTTAAGAATTTCCTGAGAAAAATGTTTTGCTCTTCCATTTTATCAGTTGAAAATTCACCTTCCGGAGTATCTTTTAAGTAGTTCTTGATTTTTATGCCTTTTACTCGAATTAAAAGACAGAACTTCGAGGAAGTTGAAGTTGTTGTGCTCAAAATGAAGAAACCAACTGAATGTGAAATCTCGAGCCGCAGAAAGCGCGCGAAAAATTAAGCCTCGTTTTGCTTTGGGTGTCCTTAACCTGGCTTGAGCCTGCGATCCAATCGAAAACCAGTACCTGGTCAGCGGTCAACTTAAAAAAAAAACAGCTGACCTCGATGAGGTCTTAACTCGAGCCCGCGATATGGTCACATACTACTAGTCAGCGGATACCTTGTTTTGACAGGTGCCAATTGGCCATAACATTGACGTCCAATATCAAAAGATGCACACAAAACGCGAGTTACAACACATAATGGGACATTTCACATCGCATACATGGAAGGGGGACGTACGGGGTACGTACGGACGACGGACGTACGGTGGCCAAAACCAAATTTTCTCGATTAGATGGGTTACCATATTTTCTTAGCAATGGTGCTCCGTTTGGCGGCCAGCTCCGCTATCAATCTCCATATCTGAGATTTTGACACTCACAAAAGTGTCAGGCCCCACCCCTCACAGAAAGGTCAAACTAATAAGCTAAATTATCATTCAGATGCAATAGGCCATTACTGCTTATAAAACAGCGTTTGTTTCCCTCCTAATTTAAATCCTTGGGGGGACTAAAAACGTTTATACTGGGAGGCTCCGCCCCGAGGTCCGACCCCTTACCATTTTATATACCATTTTTGACAGAAAAGGTACCCCTTTCGTATAACTTCCATTGACAAATGATACCCCTTTCATATACCTTCCACTGGAACAGTACAGTCATAAGGTATGTGTGTTCGAAATATTTTAATGAAAGGCCCTTTTAAATACCTAAATGACAGATTTCCCTACCCTTTCATTTACTTGGAGTCGTGAAATCCCTACCGTTTCATATACCTGACGCATGAAAAAAGGTACCCATTTTGGGCGGAGCCTCCCCGTATAGGTCATGATGATAGGGTTTAAACCCAAAGACTCCTGCATTCAAGAAAGGAATTTGGGGCCACAGGTGCCCTTTTCTGTTTCCATGCTAACTATCTGGAAGTCAAAAGGGTTAGTTTCTATACTACTGTGGTGCTGCGTCTTTGGGAGTGTGTAAAAAACGCATTTGGTTTTTTCCAACAAAGTTTATAAGGTAAGTTGGCCACCACAAAACAGATTCCGTAGTGCAGTGACATTTCGAGAGTTCGCTTTGACGAAAGTTTAACGCTGGAAACCTTAGCACTTGTATTGTCAAAAACTTCTTTGAAGACAAGTAGCCAACAATGCAATTTCTTGTTAATTATGTGCAGCTATCTCGCGCACGACATGCGTACAGGGCAAACTGTGTGGTCGGTGTGCTTTGATAAGGTTAAATTCTCCAACAAGCATGCCCCAAGCATGCCAGTCTGTATAAACAACGTGATGGATATTTGGCGGATATTTCAACTCGGCAGAATGGCGCGACACTTTCTTACCATAAAATAACGAATTTTTAAAGTTGAAAAAAAAAAAAAAAAAAAAAAAAAAAAAAAACACCTGGAATTTGTTGTTTGCTAATTAGGAAGCTGAGGAAATATCTGAAACTTTTTTCACATAATGAGCTATTTTCGTTTCTTTTAGCTCCCTTTTGGTACATTTGAATAACTGTAAGAATGAGTAAATAAGAATTAATTCCCTTAAGGCGCTTTCCAATGTTTCAAGTAAAAATAACCGGACACTAATTTAATAGTTGCTGGGCACGTTTGACCTGCCCCATAACCTTTTCGAACGAGAAGTGACGTCAGCAGGTAGCATGACTCGTGCGTGTAATCCTGAACGTAAACATACGATCAAATATGTGTGAAAAAATTTGGAACTAAGTCACGGTACTCAAAACAGTGAAAAAGTTTCATCCGGCTCAAACTTAAGGTCCCTTATTAATGACTGAGGTACAGAAACCGTCCAAGTTCTTGTTCAGAATCGGTCGCTCAGAGAGAATAACGGTAAGTTTTAATAGGTTTAAACTCTAGATCTTATTATTTGTGTAAGTTTAAGCACCCTTTTGAAGTGACGAAATGGATAAATTCCATACCTCGGAACTTGGCTGCCATATTATTAACATGCAAAAACAAACACTCAGACACTCAACAACTGCTCAACAATGGCTTACAGAATTTCGGACCTCACTGTTTTTGCACCAACAGACATCAAAAAGACATCAACGCCCATGACTAATGAACCGAATTCCGAAACAAGTTACGCATTTGCTGGCTCTTTTTCTAGAGAGTTTGCTAAGCGTTTATAGCAAGGCAAATTGTTTTGCTTTTGCCAGGCGCTTATCGTTAGTAACTGGTAAAGTTGCAAAAACTCCCAGTCATAACAAATATCTAGATTACCTTTCTTATTTGTTTTATCATAATCCCTATCCCAGACTCAAGACAGGCTTGCATGTTTATGCTGGCTGCATGAACCATTTCTGTTTTTATTTTGGCCGAAATCTCTTCTCAGCTTATGCCATCCATTTTTCCAGTCTGACTTATGGGCTTTAAAAACTTAATAAAATGAACCTTGTTGCCCAATAACCGGGCATAAATCCCTTGTCTGGACATTTAGGCAGCCTAACAAGATAAATAGAGGATACTACGTGACCGCTCGGGGATACGAATTTTATCTTCGAGTGAGACAGTGCTGACGGTATCTCTATTAAACGAGCGATTGCAGCGAACGAGTGAGAGCTACCATCAGCACGAGGAGATAAAATTCGTATCCTCAAGCGGCCACGTAATGTTTTGTTTATTATATACACCTTATTCCAAAACGGCCGCCAGTTTATTATTCTTTTGTTTGCACTTTGCCTCGTCAACATGCCATTTTGAAATAAGGTGTATAGATATTGGTGAACTGAGATCCAAATGTAAGACTTTTATTCATTTTGAAATCACTGCCACCGAAAACAATGGTCACCTTAACTGAGAACGGGGCTATAATCAAAAATGTTTAAATTAATATGACAGCCATTTTAACGAAGCGCAAAGACAAAGTGCATTTGCTTCTCAAGTATATGCTAGTTCTAACTTAGAAAAAGTAAAATTCAACTTCAAAGTTGTCAAAATAAATCCTCGCGTGAACGGGATACTATAATTATTACCCCTTACCAACCACTGGAACTTTTGCGCTCTGAATGTTATATCTCGGAAGGAACAAATGAACAATTTAACACAAGGAACACCAACATATAATGGTGTACAAAAATTGACTTTGCATAACAATCCTAAGAAACTTGAGGAACCAGTACAAGTTCAACAAACTACAACATTTAGACCATTCCTTTCGAAATTTCATGGATGCACCCCAGCAAATTCGTTTTGGGTGCCGTCTATCTAACAGAGTTTTTGAAAAACCTACCTGGAAATTTTGCCTTCGAATTTGCACAGCCTAAAAATGGGTAAAAGAGAGGCATATACAAACCTAAGGTTGTGCTTTCGTCACCACTGCTCTACAAGACATATATAGACTGGAAGTCAACGCTGTTGAAGTCGGACGTTCCCGTCATTAAGGTTTTTTTCATTTCTTTATCTGTTGCCTTTAGCTAGACTCTCCTTACTTTAACGTTGAAACCTCTCTCAGTACGACGTATGGACAACAAATAAAGTAGAACTGAAATTGAAAGACACCCTTCTTATACACTGTTGTGTGCCCTCTAAGCGCCGTGCAGCAGTGTAAAGTGCAACACGTATGCTCAATATTTATATATCAGAAATCACGGTACATTTCAAAGGGTGAGAGCTTCCAAGTCCTCTATGCTACCTCGCAGAATTGTATGTTCAGAGTAGAACTACGATTAAAATCGTTCTTCACAAAAGATTAGATCTATTCTTTAGCTTCGAAGATTTCATTAAAGTGCCCCTAACCCCAAAACATTTTTTTTTTGCTTAAATAAATCTTTCAACCTGTTTGAAATGCATTGTGCCTTTTTGCGCCTTTTAAAACCAAATCTTGACTTTTTATAGGCTGTAAAAGTTATGAAACCAAGCCATCATCTGGCCCACGACCGAGCTAGTAAGAGGCATGGGTCTAGTCCTGGTTTGACATCACAAACTGCTTTGTATGCATGTTTACAAAGACTTAACGCAATGCAAATCAGTTTGTGACGTCAAACCAGGATTAGACCCATGCCCCTTACTAGCTCGGTCGTGAGACAGATGGCTAGATTTCGTAACTTTTACAGCCTATAAAAAGTCAAGATTTGGTTTAAAAAGGCGCAATGCGTTTTGAACAGGTGCAAAGATTTATTTAAGCGAAAAAAATATTTTGGGGTTATGGGTACTTTAAAAAAGACTACAAGTTCTTTTTGAGTTTGTTCCACAGAATACCAAAATATAGCAAAATGAACAATTGTTACTGCTTCTTGTTTCCACTGCTTCTGTTTCTCGACGTGAACAAATCAATTGACACAATGGACCGCGGAGACCATTTTAAAGTGGTGGGGGCTAAGACATCTGACCAAGTTCAAGTGGTAAAATTCATACATTATCCGTGTCATCTGGAGCCCTAAAAAAATCAATCCAAAAAATCCAAAAAATCTATCCCCCCTCCCCCCGCCGGGTTCCTGCCACCTTGGATTGGATGGACAAACAACATGCGAAACGTTGACAACGTAACGTCTAGTGAATGTTACACTACCTTACCTTTCATTCTTAATGCGTTTGAGCGCTCAAGTACGAGACCAGAACTCGTGTTAAACATTCAATTTCTTTTAAAGTTCTCAGAGGAACGTAACGGTAAAAATAGCATAACAACTTTTATTAGACATGTCTCCTCATTATGATCCACCACAGCACCACAGGCCTCACAAAATAATAAGAAAATAAACAAACAAACTTTTTTGGGGAAAATCAGGCAGCAGATAAAGACGAGCCGTCACATTTTTAATGATATTAGAGTGATGGCTAGGTCAGGTAATCTGATAACAAGACCTTAAAAAATATCGTCACAGCAGAAATTCGATTCCGTCCACCGACTAAGGTATTAGCATTTTCTACGCATGCGACGTCTACTGGCCTCGACTTCAGAAGCATAAGTTACCATCTTGGCTATCTATTTTTATGATGACATTTTTGTACTGATTGTAATTTAAGACCATGTTAAATTTCTTTCATATATCTGTAAACGCATTGAGGCAATGCATAATGCGTTCTAAAAACTGTAATTATTATTTATTACTAACACAGAGCGATGTTCGTTTGACCTTGAAATAAAGGACAGCAAAACTGAATAAACTCACTGGAAAATAGCTATTTGATTGCGGTTCAGCGAACGCGCTACGTGAATTCCAGCAGAAAAACATTGCTGATAATTTTATTTTCCAGACTTGGGTTTTCACTGGCTGTAAACTGTTCTGATCTTTTAAACTAGTGGGGCACGAAACAAATTGCGAGCACTTGCGGAACGCGTTGTTCAGAGTCAGACGAAAGTTAAACAAGATATATTAGAACATATTTTCATAGCAATAATCATTGAAGAAAAGATTGTCGCTAACGCTTCTGTAGATTCAGTCAGTCACCTACAGGAGAGAAATATTAATACAGCATTCGCGCGTTTCAGAAGGGGATGAATTGAAAGGAAAAAGGTACATGCGAGAGTTGATGCTAAGGGAAGTTTCCACTATTTTCAGGCATAAATAAATAAATAAATAAATAAATAAATAAAGCATCATATTCGTTGTTGCGTGAGGTTGTGAACACGGTGTAAAATTGATCAGATTAAACATAGATTCTCAAATTTTGTTTTGAAGGTAGACAAGCTATTTAAGGTTTTAGCCGGAGGATACCACAAAGCCGTTATTAATAAATAAGTTGTATTAAAAAGAGGAAATCATTGTCAATCTAATGCTTGAAAAGGCATCCGTTACCCAGTTGATTTCGCAGGGTACAGTTAATTCTTAATCACTTTCCCAGACTGCGTATTAACACGGCGTAAGGCAATTACAAGGCATTTCGACAAGAAGGCTGTTTACGCTTCAAACAGGCTTTCACAATAACAAAGCAATTTTAACACCCGCGAACAGTCCTAAATCGCAGAGTAAAGAGGAGGAACGTCGAGTTCTTTTTGAAAACAACCCATTAAAGGTGACCGCCTCGTTTCGTGGGCGTGAGAGAATAAACCGTGAGAAAATGCCTAGAAGGTACTGGGATAATTGTAAAGGAAGTAATTTTTGTGTAAACGCTCTTGGTAAACCAAACCAATAGTTATAGTTCTAAAAAGGCATAGCAAGTATCGCTGTTAATTTGAAAGGGAGGTTTCCATCTCCCTCCAGATAGTTAAATGCCAGATAGTTAAATGTGACGTCCTTCCTGGAACAAGAAGAGACATGACCGAAAGACGAGGGCGGCTGTTATTTGAAGTTTATCATGGGAAAAGAAGGCAACTGTCTGGCT
The DNA here is from genome assembly GCA_016490735.1 of Pachyseris speciosa. Taxonomy (NCBI): domain Eukaryota; kingdom Metazoa; phylum Cnidaria; class Anthozoa; order Scleractinia; family Pachyseridae; genus Pachyseris; species Pachyseris speciosa. The sequence goes on along the minus strand of JAEMWC010000173.1, from coordinate 1,026,185 downwards.
GTCTAATTTACTCTACTTTTACAGCATTAAATTTCTATCTAATCGCCTATAATCATTAAGGTTTCAAACGTTGTATTGGTCGAAAAAACAATCATTCGGCTATGTACATAAACATCTAAAAATTGCTGAATGGATTAGTGTGACCAAAGTTGACACGCCCGCATCGAACCCGCAGAGTTTTATATCGTATTCTCACGATTTCTCAAACCGAACCTCTGCCTTTACTTTTTTTCTTGTTCAGTAAGCCTGGTTAACAACATTACAGGTATGACCTTCAACAGGTAAAAATTGACAGCTCTCTGAAGCCTCTTAACGAGGTTAATCCATGATTAATTAATCCTTGCAATTCAATTAACGTAAGCTTCGTCAGAAATGCTGGACATTTTTCGTGTAAACCCTCTTTGTTTGGAAAGCGTTTAGAGTCTAATTTGCTCGCAAAAAGTGAGGAAATTACAGCAATTTCACGTCACGAAGCCAATGTTTTTGTTGATATTGTCACACCGCTACAAATCAATAACACCAGATGTGCGTCAAAAGAACCAGAGAAAATGTTAAAATAAAATCATGCAGCAGTACATGCGAAAAGAGGGAGAAGAAAAAGACGAAAATATACAGAGGCGTTCCAAACTCAAAAATTGAACCTAAAGACCTTAAAAGATCCAGTAAAAGAGTACAAGATAAAGTTTAGTTCATGTCTAGAAACACTTGCATGTTACCAGTGTCGGGTCGACAATCCACCCACGAAAGGTAGCTCTAAGTTTTCACAGGTGAAAAACAGCAGGAAAAATGCGGCTAGTCAAAATAAATTCTAGCTCATGTCTAGCAACAGGTGTACGTTACCATGCAGTGCCGACAATCTACCCACGGAAGATAGAAATTTTTACTGGTGAAAACAGCAGGGAAAATGCGGCGAGACTTGTTTGTAAATCGAAATTGCCAGAACTTAATGATGGCTTATAACAGCAGATTCTCTGGGGAGTGGGTAACTTAATCAGCCGGCGAGTGCAGATAGTCAGAACAGGCAAAAGCTTGGGTTGCTTTCCCGGGAGCAACATTACAACAACACGAAGCAAAGGTATTCAAAGGTAAGGAGTTGGTAAGGAATTTTCGAACTAAAGAATGCTCCTGGCCAATACAATATTCGATGCCTTATAATAATGGATCATTTGCAGCCATGGCCAATTTAATTTCAAATTATCCAAGTAGTTGTTTGTATAACTTTACCGGCAAAACCGAAATGGTTATACGTAGGCTCTACAAACTTTTGCCAAGTTTGAGACCAAAACAGCGGAAATCCATATCAAACGACTGTTGTTTCCGGAAGAATAACGTACAAATCCTTGTCTTAATTAAGAAAAACTATATTGAAAAAGCCATGCCTTTCAACGCTGAACTTACCCTAGCTGTTAGCATTACACACACACACACAAAATAAATATAGTGTGCATATGGAATGTACAGAAAAAACGGAGGAATTTTGCAGCCTAGGCAATTCCCGTCATCTTTAGACACAGCGCTTTCAAACAAGCAGTGATGATATCCAAAAGTTAACTGCTCTAGACAAGTACCCAGTGAAACAAAGTTGTTGTTATTTACCTTTTACTAGTGAAAAGTGATTGAAAAAAATTGTTACTGATTGCATGATCATTTATGAAACAAGAATGTTGTTAGTCATTAATTATATAACTGCGCCTTAATGGGTGCAAATCAACAGCAAATGTTTAAGTGCGACCTTGTTACAGTCGTTTATCATCTTGGTAACAAAATAAATTTAGTAGAGTATAAAACTACTCGTGCGTCATGCTCTCGTTAAATACCGTCGGCTTCGCCGACTAGCTATCTTTAAAACAAAAGGTCATTACTTCACGCTGTTCAAATACATTCAAAACGGAAAAAGCGCAGTCAAAAAGTGCCTCTATAACGGCTTTTAAATTCCAGATAGATTTCCACGTAACAAAAATTTCATGTGTCTGCGGCCGTATATTTATCTTGCCTTTCAAGTAAGTAGATAAAATTAGAGACGATGTGAGAGCCGTTGTGTTGAGCAGCGTTAAACTTTGTTCCGACAGTATGTCGCGTCTTCCTTTATCACTATAAATGTAAGTACGTAAGCACGTAAAAGGTACACGACAATAAAAATCGCGGCACGTGAACAGCCGTCATTCAGGAATCGTTCATAATGGAGATAATAGTGGGTATGCGGTTTTTGCGGACGATGCGCATTAAACATGTCTTCGTCAATTTTGTCGAAGAAACAAAACGATTTTGAACATCAATAAATCGTTATGCATGGGGATGGTAAAAAGACGTCGGAAAGGCGTCCTATGTAACAAGGATGTTTTCTTAGATTCCGATTTAAGCCCCCTGGTAGAGCGACAAAAGCCTCCCTGGTGATGCAAGGGAACCCGTTTAAAGTCCCCTTACGAGGTATATTAGCCTAGGGATTTCAAACGCCTTATCAGAGCTTATATTAGCAGGAAAGAGAACATGATACGGTCTTACTCCGTTATTTTTAGTATTATAACAACGAGCGTGATTTTGTTTTGTTATTTTAACAGAAATAAGATAAAGATGACGGTTGACGGAGCTAAAACAAATATTCAAGAAAAATAAAATGAAGCTGTCTATATTTCCATAGTTATAGCAACACGAGTAGAGGAGACCAGGAGAGCACTAGAAACATGGAATTCAGTTAAATGAGAACATTCAAAATTAGTGCGAATGCCTTAGCATGTTTCCACAACTCAGAGCAGACATAAGGAAATGGGCTCTTAAGTCTTTATGTATTGTAGTGTTATAAACTCCTTTTCTGAAACTGTGTTAAACAAGATTTCGCAACTGTCCTCTACCATTTACAGCGTGCGAATTGAATTTCACAAAACTTGCCGATTGTTCCTTTTTCCTAATACCTAAGGAATTATTCAGCAAAGGATAAAGTTTGGTATAGTTGGCTACAGACACCAGATTATCTGTTACTTTTATGCGTCAAAAAGGCTAAAGCTAATGTAAGGTTTTCCAGTTCTTTCTCCAGCCTCCAGTTCCCGTCTTATTCGAAGACTGACCAGTGCTTCTGCTTACGGTTCTTCTCAAAGTGTCGGGAAATCTTAAAGCGTAAAATCCACTCAAACGAATTTTTGCAATCCGATTTACATGTGAGCCGAGACTCGAACGTGACGATTTATCACGGCAAATGTTTTCCATCGCCACAAGGTGAAGGCGTGCCAGAGTATTTACCTGCAGGTCTTTAAATTATGGAACTGAGCTCAGCAATCTGAGGGCAATGCGGTTTGGTCGTCTGCTAGGTGGTGTTACTGATTTGAATCACGATTTGAGAAAACTAAAGGAGAATTTTCGCCACGTAGTGTCTTGTGTGTTCCGTGATGGTTTATGATAATTCCGTATTAGTAAAATCCGTTAAGCCAACTTTATGCTCGGTTATCATGCGAAATCAAGCCAGATTCGCGTTCATACCTGTTTTTCCTCGTGCTACGCTGTCAACTTTTATAACGACACTGTCTTCACGCAGTTTCTAGATCCATACACAGTCTATACCTGTAAACCCAGCGGGAACGGTGTCTCCAGTTAATTACCTGGTAAATTTATGAGGCTTACTTGCTATGAGAGCGGAGCACATTCTTGAAGGCTGGCGAAATCGGATTGGCTAAGAGTTCGGAGTCAAACAAACAGAAAAATGACAAGAAAACGAACATTTCACAACCAGCTGTGCTTCAAGAAACATTCATGCCACATTTTCAGATGCAGCAACTATACAAAAACATTACCGTGAAACCTTTTTTCTCTACTTTTGAATGTTTGATTGATAAACTAGCCGAGTTATCTGTAATTTTTCAGAAGAAAAGTGGAATCTGGTTAACGGTCGCTGCAGCCATACCTTAACAATCTCAGATGTTAACACTGTAATTTGGCCTTCAGCCCTAAATAAACACATACACATTATCCAAAGGAAGCAAAACAACCACTACCACTGACCGCAAAAACTAATACCAAAAATGGACGCATGTACAGAGAGTAAACTAAAGAAAGGGTTTCGTAAATTCGGTTTTACGAATCAAAGAACTGCGAAAGGCAATCATTGCAGTTGCTTTGACCAGTCGCATTTGATTTGCACGATCACAGCCTTGGAATTGACAAGTTTGACAGGCATTGCGTTTGTAAGTTTGGCGTTTCCCAATGCGAAGTTCCCGAAGTATCACGCCGGAGCATCTCTGGTTACAATGACCACGTTCCTGAGATTCTTGTGAAAGAGCTTAGTGGAAGAGATAGCTGCCAACAGCCAACATTGTCAGCTCCGAAAGGGGGGTATCCGCGCAAACAACATCTGTACGATGGGACGTGCAGCCCCAACTTTTTACGGCTTTGTGTGTCTTTTAGGACTTTTAAGGTCTGACGTAAATTAAATAAAGAAATTGAAGGGGTAGCATCATGGCAATTATCCCATATTTCGGCCAAAAATTTACTAAATCAATTTTCAGTGTCTTTTCACCCACGAATTGCTACTTGGATCTAGTGAGACGAAGTCAAGTTAATTTTAAAATCAAAAAGAGTGACAGTAAGTTATTACCAATATAATCTAAGACAGAAAACTTGAAAACGTCGGTGCGACATTTTCACGTTGGAATCCATTTTCAACTTGGCTCGCTTAACAAGCAACAATAAGGAATAGTTTTCGCGAGCTAAGACAGCAGTATTGACGAAAATTTGGCCATTATGTTCAATATGTCTCATTTGATTGTCAGAGTTTTACGAACAACCAATGACACTGCCCCTTTAAATGTCATAATAAACAGTTTGACATTTTAGCCATTTAAGCAAGGATCCTATAGTTCTTGTGAATGTGGATAAGAAAACACTGAATTTGGTCCCCAAGAAAAAATCTGAGCATCCTTCGTATACCCACAAATGCGAAGAGTCGCACCCTCCGGTAAACTATTTGATTTTTCACGCCTTGGCCTGATTAGTATGTTGCACTCTATAAACACTTCTGGTAATTCGTTAACTAAACATTTCAAGTTCTTTAGTTGTTTCGAAGGTAGAAATGAATTTGGAGTCACAATCCAGGATTGTACAATATGGAAGACCAAATTATTGGCCAAAATGGTGGATTGATATAACTCAAAGTTCCCACAAATGTGGCCTGGGCAGTTATTTCGGTTTGCTGACCGCGCGTGATGCCGTGACGTATTGATTGTTTTATTAATCGCCTTATTTAACCAATCGAAGTTTTCGGATAAAAATCTGGCTAACATGTTCCTAATGCAAAACAAAAACTAAATGAACCCCTAAAAAAGGAAGCAACTTTCTGATCCTGTTTATTCGAAAAACATTTACCGTTTCCTATTGTAAAGACTGACCTCCTCTAATTTTTTCAGTTCTACCATGACTGCGTAAACCCTTATTCTCCTTTCAGAAGAGGTTTCTTGCAGAGCTCGTAAAATTCGATGGAAGCAAGTGAATAACTTCCTTCCATAAGGATGCTATGCATCTTGTAAGAATGACATTTGAAGCAACAACTTTGACCTTTTAATAAGTAATCATTTCCAAAGGTTTACGTTTATCGAAAGCCGATAAAAATCAGAAGTATTAGTTAGATCAAGATACTGGCGACCGATGAGCACGCCAGTCATCACAGTTTTTGAAAGGGGCGAAATAAAAGAAAAACGACTTAGTATTCGTTAGTTGTTTCACCTGTTTGTATGTAATAAATCTTTCCGGGAAACACAATTCTTCAGATGCTAAAAATTTGTTAAATGCCTTAAGCTTAAAATATCCGCACGTAACGATTCAGGTCGAGTCGCGCGCTTCCTAGATCGTGTGTGGGCATGCGTCCACATAGATCTTGATCTCATTTGTATCTGCTGGATCACTGTAAAGTGACTTGTTTTCTTTATTGGAACGAATAAAATTCCTTTTAAAATACTGAAAGGAGGTAAAAACCTCCTGGTGTTTTCATATTTGCAACTTTGAGGGGAGCGACAGTTTCGTGCATTGCTGCGATCCTACGCTCTTAGGTTACATAAGTTGGATTTGCCGGAAAGTTTTGACGACGTCATGGTAGCACGCAATACCAATTCATCGCGTGTTCTATGGCTGGTCGTAAGCGCTTCTTGTTCAATGACCAGCCCGTAATAATCAATCAGTTAAGAAGGCTCATTAGTAAATAATCTCCTCAAATCCCTGTGTAAACTTACAATCGGCGAAACTGCTGCGCTTCAAAAAGAGTGGTATTGCTTTAACCAATTTGGATTCTGACTTTACATTTCTAACTTAAACATTCGAAACTTCAGTGTGGGAACGCAAGTTCGACATAGGGACAAATTTGTGACAGCGCAAGAAGTCGAATATGTCATCCAAGTAATCTTGACAATATCCCCAAAAATGCAATACCTTAATCTTTTTATGAAAATTTAATCTGTAGACTAAGTACCTATTACACCATTATTTGTTTAACGCTAAAAACCTCAACGTCTCAGCCCTAGGAATGATTGTCTCTTCTTTTGAAATTAATAAAAGCATAATTTTGATTGTCCTAAGACGCCTCTCTTTATTTCTTGATAAAATTGCGCAGTTACTGCGAATGGACATCGCATGTTACATTACCTCCGTCAATCTCTAGTTATGGTTAGCTAAGCTAAAATCGCTTTAAGTCAGTTTCATCCGACAGTCCGTATAAATATATAACGCTAATTCTAATACTCTATAAGCATCATCCTTTCAAAAACACGTTTCCTCTCCGTGAAACTGCCAGACTTATGAAAACATATAATGTTTATATAGTGGGTCCCTTTTGCTGGTTGCGCCTAGCGGTAGCATAATTAACTCCGCCTCGTCGACTACTCTGATACTTTTAGTATACGTGGGAATTTTTTTCCACTAGCGAAAAAGATATAAAAAACCTGACAGTCTCGAAGTTATAAAGCATGACTAGACAGGATTAGTGAATACCGTAGAGAGAGAGAGAGAGATTTAGGCTTTTGAAATGAGCTCATGGGGCAGTTTACTTCCACAATACTAAACAAACAACCCATCACGCATATAATACACTTTGGAATGATGAATGACGGGCTTAACGTAGTGCATAGGAGAACGTAGTGCAGTCTAGCAAAGACATCAGTACATCAAGGAAGTTGAGAGAGTCTGTCAGTGAACTGAAAAAAAGGTACAAACATTTCTTGCTTTTTAACTGGACAGGTTACAAACTCGTTTTTATACTACGATAGAGGGAAAACTGGGCCAAATTTATTTGATGTCATATTTGTTAAAACACAACATCCGCAAGTTAAAGAGCGAAGTTAACTTCATTTAAGTAGGAAATGTACATTTTTCAAGGGCTTCAGTCCATGACTTTGTGAATTTTTCTGACAGAAGCAAAGTAGATAACGATTCACTCCGCACGTTTTACTTCATCTTTGATTTAGCCATCAAAATTGTTTAACTATTGTCAAAATATAGGAAGGTGCAAACATTATTGCATGACAGTTAATAGATACCATTGGTGATTTTTCCTAAAACAACAAACTAAGAACTTTCTCGCTTAAGTGAAGCATACTAAATGTCAGGAACACCTTTATTCTTTAATTTCGTCCCTACCTTAGAGGAACAGGAGTTTTTTTTTTAACAACGAACATTTGAGAGAGTAGTTAATTTTAAAATATTTTCAAAGTATCATATAGTAAATTGTAGTGACAGTGTAACTGAGACGAATTTGATGTTCAGAGGCAATTAGAAAAAAAGGAAAGTGCAATGGGAAGATAAAGTAGTAGGATCGAACATTTCACTTCAAAACGATCAGACCAGAAAAATTCTATTGACGATCAAACCAGTTACTGAATTATAAAAAAAATGCAGAAGTATTTCTCCGTCATTACAAGCAATAGATTAAATGGAAATCCTAACCTTTTCAATTTTCACAGTATTCAATTATTTTTTCGAGAATAAAACTCAGTTGCAATTCACTGAATTTCCAATCTCGTTCGCAAATGTTGGTAAACACCACAGGAAGGGCCTATTAAATGTTTAAGTCGATAAACACACTTGAGAGTTTCGTCCACAAACCAGGAACGGCAACTAATCAACTGAAGCTGGAGTTGAGTTTGGAGGAATCAAGTTGGAACAGCGAACTGAAATCCATCAGAAAACAATTACATAGAAGTCAAATCGAAACTGGCTCATCAACATTGGCGTGGCCAAAACATAGCGTGACAGAAATATAGGATTACTCAAACACAAAGGTCCAAAAATACTGTAAAGCGATTTGGTAAAAAGCAAGGAAGCCTAAGCGGGATAAACTCTGTTATGTTTGGCTGGGAACGGACAAAGGTTTGTATTTTGTGGCTAATGACGTAGCTTTACAATCTTAGTGTACTGGAGTGATTATTTACGAGCATTTAAGCTATGTCATTCAGAGCAGAAGTTTACTCGATACGCGAACCTTTGTTTGGGTTTTTCCATTGTTTGGTTCAAAAGTTCTGTTACGATCTCGTCAGTGCGCGGCCTAAAGTAGATAACCACGAATGATCTCGTTAACCCGTTCAATCATCTCCAATTATGACAAGTTAGTTGATTTAGGTTCAGTGCGTGCTATGAAATCCCTATAGAGTTTACCTTCAGTGCCTAGACTATCGCTGTCTTATTTCCTATAATATAAATGATATACAAATAGGTTCAAACTTTTGAGTATGAGAATATATTTTGAAGCGAGAAAAGTGAAACGATCTTCATTCCAGCGTGTCTTCGGATGATGCACACTGTAAAAGATTGTTCCAGCATTTGTCTGTGAAGGAAATCCCTCGGTGTAAGCTATTTTGTTTTTCCACTTTGCGCTTCTGATGCTTATTCAAGAAACCTCGAAAAACGAAATATCGACTCTTTTTTAAACGTTTAAATGTTGAAACGTTGAACATGGTATCGTGAGAACCTGAGTTTTTCGGTCATAAACAAGGAATTTGTGACTTCGGATGGGGAAATATCTTCCTATCAGGACTTTTTTAAAGAAAATACTGGACCAATAGCCTGTCGAGACAACAATTCGATTAATTTACCCGTCGACGAGGAAAGAAGAGCTAATGCAAGTATCCAGACATATTATAAATCCAAAGCATGGACGATGTAGTGAATACTTAAAAGTTAACTTAAAAGCTATTACCATTTTTGTTTAGACTGAACGAACAAAACTGGAGACGGTTGGTACTCTTTAAAGAAGTCATTGCCAAGGAAATGCAATGAAATTAAAATATAACAAGACAGGAAAAGCGAAAAAAGTATTTGTCATTAATGAAATTATGAAAGTTATCAATGAAATTTTGAAACACAGGGTCTTACATCATAACATAATATACCTTAAAGATGAACTGTAATTGTCTCAAGATTGCAGAGAAGAAAGAAACAGAGCGAAGAGTTTGAGAGGAAAAGTTGTCCAACTTTGCAGTCCATTAATTTGAGACATAGGAGTTTAAACATTTTCCCACCCAATTCAAGGCGACCTGATAAAGTTCAGTCCATCATTACAGTCGATTTCCGAAATTTTATAAGAATAAGTTGGCCGACTTATTTAAAACCGAATCAACTGAATGTAAAACCGATAGCAAAAAGCGATTAGCGATGAGAAGAATCAAAGAAAGGCTTTGTCCGAGCATTCTTTGACCGGAACCTTATCGTTCTATATTATGCTGAATTTAAACATTTAATCATCTTAATTATGCAATGCCAGTCAGAAAAATATAGCAAGCGGAAGTCATTTCCGTCGTTTATCTTGAGATTTATCCGAGGCTCCCATGACTTATTTTCTTAAAAAAAAAAAAAGAAAACAAATGGATCATCACTCATTTGACCCACTGAAATCCGTGCCTTCCGTGGAAACGGTTTCACTGATCTTTCACGGAATTCAAAGAAAAGCCGTTTTTTTCCTCTTTTGCTCTCGCCCACTCATTTAACCGCGATCATAGACTGGAGAACGTGCAGTGTTCCACACATCCTTTATCAACAAAGCATGTAACATTTGTTTTGTAAAAATGGCATAATCAACACGTTATGATCTCGGATGATCATAGTTTCCTATCTAGTTAATCACTCTTTTCTTCGCTGCACCTTAGAAAAAAGCTTCTCCCAGGAGGTCCCCGGGCCGTAATTACGACGCTATCAATCTGTGTCAACTACGAATATCTTGAGCAAACTATCGGCATTTCGAGGTGTGTACTTTATGATAAACCTGGTTTAAGCAATATAGTGCACAAGCAGTCCCTTTTAAGCGCAGTTTGTTTAGCCCCATGGCAGGAGTTTTATGTTCGGAAATGAATAACGTTCAAAGAGAGCAAATGAAATAAAGCTTCTCGTACGGCTCCTTTTTTACCCTAAATCTCAGGTGGATTACCTTTTAATATCCTTACGTTATCCAAACGAACCAAAGAGTGTATGGACAGTAAATGAAAATACACGAACCTCTGTACAGTCAGGTACAGTTTATTTGCTTTCACACAGTGGTGTGAGTAAATGCACAACCGGGCGAAGAGCGGGATACCGAATAGAGATTGCCGATAAGAATCAAGGTATAGGTGCGACTTGCATGATAACAGTCTACCTTTCCTGAGTTTGCTCACTTATGAAGTCGTTATAGGATTTCGGAGCTGTCTCATTGTCAAGTGATCACTTTATCCCAAAAGAGAAGACATAAAGAAGGAAATAAATCTTCTTACAATCTTAAAATTTTTCCTTTAAAGTAAGACTCTTCAATTCTGGCACAATCCTTATTTACTATCAGCGGAGGTTCGATGTTTACATTCTGCTCCATAATACTGTTACTGGTAAGGTCAAATGCAAGAAGTTCGTAATAGGGCGTAAATAGTGAGGTAAGATAACTGAAGAAAATGAAGGGAAAAAGATAGTTAATTTTCATGAACAACGTAGACGGAAAAATCTGGCCATACACGATAAGGTCGAGAAAACCATGTAATCAACGCTAACGACACGGAACCGTTACATATCATTAGGATGCTAAGAGACCAACTACTTTGTTTATTGCAGGCAGCTAAAAAGGAAACGCATCCAATCACCATTCACAGCTACTCCTTAAACTACGACCAACATAGCAAATTGACAGGTTGATATCTTGCTGTTATCTGTACCATACAAGAGAAATACCAAGAGAGGAAACATTTAAGATGGAGTCTGGTGTGAGTTCATCGTCGTTCTCCATTGATAACATTCTAAAACCAGACAAATGCGATTCGTCACAAGAACCTCGTTCAGCAGATAGAGCTTTAACTTTGGCTGAGCGCCTTGCTGGTAAGTACTGTCTAGTGCTTATCACGGCCACCCAATCACTCGGCAAATCACGCTTCAAAATGAACGGTTTAGGTATTTTACGGCGTTGTTGCCATCGCTCTTCTAAGATATCGCCTTTAGTTAGTTGATAGAACTGAACTGCTTTGGTTTGTTACTCTCTGATATATAATCAACTGTCATTATTCTTATTGGGTTGATAATATTTATAAGAGGTCACTTTTCTTACGAAAGCACTTAAACAAAATGTAATGCATCCAACGCATTTTCCGCCGTTTTTTTTGCATAACAAAATTCAATCCCCAGTCGCTGTAAACAAGGTATTAACTGCTTTGATGAATCTGGAGATATACCAATAACAAGCTTATATATAGAGAGAGCAGTCACGATAGGGCGACTTTAATTTGACCTTGAAAAAAATATCCACAAGTGTTCACAGTCGCAATTTGTTTCAGCCGCCACCAGTTGAAAATATCAGAACAGTTTACCGCCGGGGTACACCCAGATGTGAAATAGAGAAAATCCATCTCTTATAGGTCAGGTGGAAATGCGCGGTAGCGTGTTCGCCGAATCAACCAAACGCCACCGTGCGCGGGTTTGTGCCTCAGTTCGCGAAAATCACAAAATTGCCGTTTGGCGGTACGTTTTTTTTAGCTTCAGCTCATCATCTCAAGGTTAAACGAAACTCACTCTATCAAGCGTTAGCGTTTCATGAACAACAAATACGGTACTAGTGGAATATTTTCTTGTGTTGAGTGAGTGAAAATAATCCTAACTGACCTGATAGCACGTGCCTTCAAACAAGAAAGAGTACAGTCACTGTTATCGACACATTCCCAACATGACCATCACTGGCTTTTGGAACAGGAAATAATTAAAGAGAAAGCAGCGAACCAATACCTAAAATATGCATATGCACACAATATGGTGAAAAATTAACCTTACATTGAAAATATAAGTTTGATCACCATGGAAAAAAAAAAAAAAAAAAAACACTGATTTTGGATTGAAGTCCTTGTACAATAACTGTTCAGAGCTTGCTAGTTAAGATTACTTTTAAAAAGCAGCAAACTTCAGTTACTTTTGGTATTCGGTCTTGCGAGTACATGCACAACATCTGAACACGGATGGATCTCTGGTCAGGTTTTCGTTTTAGTAAGCAAGATATAAATTACAACCAATCCGGATTTACTAAATCGGAAACTGGATCAGTTGGTTAATAACGACAGTCTAACTGACGGTTAAATAAGGGAGTGGCTTTCCTCAGATTTTTATCTTTTCAAGACTAGTATACCTTACAATGTTTTTTTATCTGTAGATATAATACTGGAAGTGCATTATGGATCATCTCGAGGAAAACATCGTCGGACACGCACTGCTTTTACCCACCAACAGCTGCAAATATTAGAGAACACATTCTCCAAGACGCATTACCCAGATGTGGTTATGAGGGAACAGCTGGCCGCTTTCATTAACATTCCAGAGTCAAGAATCCAGGTTAGCTGAGGGTGTCGTCAGAAATTTCCATGTTAATAATTATATAACAAAACACCGTCAACAAGATTCTTGATTGGGTCTGTATTCAAGATAAATTACGTAGTACGTACACAAGCTCTACATTTTTAAAAACCCTGCATTTGTATAGAAAATATTAAAAAGATATAAACTGAGAGCCCAAAAAGTTGAATTCAAAACAAGTTTATAAGCCAATGAGATCCGAAGAGCTGAGGTCACTAACTGACCCTTTCTGTATATATTATAGACGAAACAAAATGCACTGATTAATTGCAATGGGAAAAAAGACAGAGCAGAGGAATTACAGTGAATGAAGAAGGAGTATTTAGTGGTTCTTACTAGATCAATAAAAGGAAATGAGTTTTGTTACGTTTCTCGGGGAACTTTTGTTACAAACAGTAAAATAGCATGCACAAACAAAAACATTGGTCGTCGACGCTAATTGGATTTATGAGGAGGCTAAGACGCAAATCAAGCCTTAGATCTCTAGATATATTTAAACTCTAGACAGTCTGCACCCTAACTTATCGTTCACCTGATGAAATAAGATATCGGTGGGACAATAATATCGTTTGATGCCTTCAATCAATAATATATACCATATCTTCAAGTTTAAAACTGTCCACATAAGGCTACGTACTAATAGTATGTTAAATCTTAGGTGTGGTTCAAAAATCGGAGGGCAAAGTACAGGAAACAAATGAAAGATGGCGAAGAACTAACCACAGCTGATATAGAAAATAAAGCCTTGGAACGTCATTTTAACAGCCATGAAGCGCCTTGGAGCCCACAACACTTTTACACAGCCAGCGGGCTACCATTCGGCCCAGGAAATGCTGTTACAGCTCAAAGTAACTTCACGCAATACTCTTGGTCGGCTGTTCCGATGTATACTTCAAGCCCATGCGCTTGTTTGCCTTCGTATTCCGACAGTTCTAGAAGGTCCTGGTCTTGTTCAGCGTGTTATGAAAACGCAGAGACAAAAAGCCATTTAAAATAACTATATTTGACTATGTGATAATGTGGATGCATGTACAGATGAAATGAAACTAGAAATGGGACCATTATTAGCTACTCACACCAAAGACAGTTTAAATGTGGTATGCCATTCCCCCTATATTTTTGACATGGTTGTTCTAAAAACATAACCTTTTCATTGTTCTATCATTTGTCAAGTCCATCCCTCCGGAAGGCTTCTTCTTATGAATTACTATTTGTAAATCCCCCTTTTACTTCTTATAAGTATACGGTGAACACGAACTAAGTGATTTATTACTTTATTTACAGCTTCACGATGGGAAGGGAGGCCATAATCAGTCCAACAGCAGGGGCGTAGCGTCCACATACGCACGTACGCACGTACGCACGTGCGTAAACCTGAAATCTGGCCAAAAATATTTTTCTTATTCCCGGAAAGCATCAGTTTTAAAGTTACCATAAAATCGGGTCGATTTTTAAATGTCGAATTATACTGGCGTCAGGAATCCATACACGGCAAAATAAAGTCATAGTGGAGTCAAAACAAAAGCAAATTGAAAAAAACAAAAAACAAACCTTCCGAGGCCCCCACACCTATCCTGCGCCAACTTTCACTGCTGAGCGTAGCTTCAGCAGTATGAACAGACTGAGAACCCCTTTACGAAGTATCATGACAGACGGGAGATTGAGCTCTTTAGCATTGACATTGATGATGTTATAACAGAGTTTGTCCTTCTGAAGGGAAATAGGAAATAGTAGGAAATGGCATTTTCGAGACCCTACATTTCAAAATTTTCTGGGGGAGCATGCCCCCACACCCTCTAGTTTGAAGCGCCTTTGGCGCTCGAAATTTTCTTCTCTGTGTGTACACCTTCAAATTCTCACGCTACGCCCCTGCAACACACTGAAAAAGAGCTAGCAAACGCTGGCTCAAATGTTTCAGTTTAATCCTATTCTATCTTGACCAGTCGTAGCCAAATACCTCTTATTATAAGTTGATATAAAGATGAGTCTTTTGGCTATTCCTATTCTATCTTGACCAGTCGTAGCCAAATACCTCTTATTATAAGTTGATATAAAGATGAGTCTTTTGGCTCTCTAGAGCGACACTAAAAACACCCGACATAGACCCTTACGAAGCTATTGCCATTAACACGAGAGTTTCATCACCTTTGGGTTCCGACTACGGAATTGCATTTAGCGGCTTCTAAGAAGTTTATGTAAATTGAGGACCTTGAAGTTTCAGTTTACCTGTTATCATTTTTCAGTTGGTTAAAATAAGCACTTTTAAGTGACAGACCATTAGAAAAAACCGGGGAAGGGTGAAACATTTTCGCTGCATGAATTTTTTTTGAAGTCCACTTGTCTGCAGGAATGTTTTTTTAGGTACCACCGCTTGCACGATTTTTTTAAGACAAGTTTCCCTTGCAGGAATTTTTTGGGGAAACGTCACCCCCAACCCCCCAAACCTCCGTTTTTTTCTAATGGTCCGTCCCTAATCGGAGCAAATGTAAACGTTTAGGTATGATGGTGACTAACCAAGTTTATCATTAGCAAGGCATTCTAATCTGGCACATTTCACCTTTCACTTCCACGAGCAGCCTATTGACTCGACATGGTTTAAGCAGCCGAAATATCACGAAATTCAGCGTGCAAAACCGTTGAAAAACTAATAATAACAAATAAACAAAACATTTCTGTCGTTCGGCTTCGGCACTTCCAATCAACAAGATTATAAAAGGACACGGCGTGTGTTAGGAACTGAGGGATGGTCAGACTAGACGGAATGTAAATTATAATGTATTCGTACGTGAAGTAATAGTCAAGTACTGATGGGTACGATATCAGAACGAAAATATTTTAAGAACAAGAACAAAACACTTGAATAAAGTAACCATAAATATTTGGATTTGAGTTTTTGTATTAAAGATACTCTCTGTGTCACGCAACCAGCTAAGACGTAAAATGCTAACAGAATGTACGACACAGGTACAAGGTGTGCTCAGTGAGGTTCTGTTTTTCATGATCAGGGCATTAAACTACGCATTGGTATAATCAACAAAGCAATATTTTGTTTCGAAGCACAAAATCACGATTTAGGAAAGGCTAAATCTTCCAGCTTTGTCTTAATACAACTTATGGACGTCTAGTTTCGGGATTATAGAGAAGAAAGATGGTTTGGGATTACCGAAAAAATCTGCGAGAACTAGACAGTTAACCAAATCCGGACATGATCATTATAGCATTCAAAACGCTCCAGGCAATTCCGGATCACCAAAAGAAATCACAGACTAAGTAGTGTTAACAAAAGACCTTGATTCGTATGAAGTGAAGGGTCGGTGAATCGGTGTGAGTGTAAAAACCAGCCAGATCGTTTTTTGGGCCTACATTCATTCCCCTTCATACATGTAGTTCCTGTTATTTCAAGGGTTTCTACAAATACAGGTAAACCATACATAAATACACACTGGATGAAAAAAAAAAGATAAAAAAAATGCGACAATTTTAATTGGATTTTTACGGGGAAAATAGAAGTAAACGCCAAAAATAGTTAAACTTAAAACAGTCACCGGCGTGTAAGTAAGCTCTCACGTACGCGTCGAACAGCGGAATATTCTCAGAAGAGTACCTTACATCTTGTAGGAAAACAAACAAACAAGGAGGAAACACCAGCAGGAAATCGGTTGTCTCTTTCGATGTAATTAAAGAAGCCACTCCTCAGTGTGTTTCGATGAAATCATCTCTTGTATCGTTAGTTCGTAATCATAAATAGCCACTCCGTACACAAAAAAGTTGGGTGGCTCTGATTATGTGACACCCCATTAACTTAAATTGTATACTGAGTATGTAGTTCATGGTAATGAATAGTTATGAAGTCGTTAAACCGAATCTTTGAGTATGGTACGGTCTGATTTTTTGTCCTGTTGTTCTAATCATGAAATAATAAATATAAAAATGTCTTCAACTAAAGGTCATCTCTGTTTTACTTACTCCTTTTCCTCACAATCAAGCTGTAGCTACATTTTACTTTCGTCCGCTGTACGAAAGGCTCACGATCTTCGAATGAAAACTCTAAAGAGAGAGCAAGGAAAGGGAAAGGAAGACCGGTGAGTGACGCTAAAATAACAACAACAACAACAACAACGGTCTTTTTGTGAACTGCACACCCCCTGCTCGCGAACGAGAAACGCACACGCTTTCTGCGTGCGTTTTGCGGGCTTTAATTTCCACGGAATTTTGCTTCCCTCCACCAATTTCAAGGAAAGAAAGGAAAACAAAATACCATGATCAATTTTTGATTTCATATCAGCTGCTTATGGTAACCTTTAAATAAAAAGCTTAATCTTTTATTAAGATGTTACTTAATAGAAGGCTGGTGGCAGCGCCTATTTCAACACGGATCATTTTATGTTAGATCTTTACCACTCACTCTCGTGAGGTAAGCTGAACTCAGAGAATAAGGGTGGATTGCACTCAAGCGAAATTCCAGTTCCTCCCCTGTGATGAATAAACAAATTAAATCTGAGAAACACTAATCATGGTGGAAAAAACTTTGGTGACAGAAAGGGCAAAGCCTACTGCTCTTGAGTAGTAGGGACCAGAACGGACCCCGTATGGATGGAAAACAAGTCAGATGGTACGACGGCACCATCTTTGATAGATTCCGACTTATTTCCACGGATGGCCATAGCACTAAATGCGGGGCAAATACAGCCAAGGGCGCGCTTACGTTTGAGCGGAGCTTCGCGCGCTGAAGACGCGCGCGTGGAGCACCACGGGTAAGGAAATATGGTAACCCATCTGTTCGTGAAAATTTTTTTTGACGTCACCGTACTACCGCCCGACCCTACGTGCGTACGTCCGTCCCTCTATGTATACAATGTGAAAAGATAACCCTGTTCTTTCTTGCGCATTTTGGTAGGAAATCAGAAAAATAAATAAACGACAAACTGAAGACAACAAGAGAAGAAACTTATGATCTTTCAGCCTTATCGGCATTGTTTTTTAAAAGCTTAAATTTCATTGAAGGCAGCAATTCAAACTCGAGGGGGTAAAAGCCGATCAAATGCATGTGCATGTCTCAAAATGCGACAGAACTTGTCAAAAAGCTGTGAAGAAAATACCAAAAACTAGCGTGCTAAACAAATTAATCGAAAAAGTTAGAGATCTTTGTCCAAAGACTGTAGACAACAAAGTTTCGCCGTCTAGTTTGATTAATTTTCGAGCTTTTTTGTTTGAATTTCTCCACCTTCTCCAAGAATATCGAACAAACACGCATCGTACTTTGTTTTCTTACAATGTTTTGTTTTTGATCCGCTTTGAATACTTTTGCGCTTTCCTCTGAATTAAAGTAGTTTGGACTCAAAAATGAATAGTTCATCTGGATCGAAAAACTCCTCATTTTAGCTGCTGCTGCTCAATTTTTGGACACAAAATTGGCCCAAAGAAAGCCATGCGAAGTTGCTTGATGCCAGTAAAAAAATAATAATCGTAGACTTCTGTTTCTTAATATATCTAACTGGATTTGTCAAAAGGTACCTCCACTGACTCTCTAGGGAGCCACAATTTTGATGTAGTCAAATTATCCAAGAGCCACCCTCTCCACCCCTGTGCTTTTGACACGGCACACCTGCCAGCCACCCACCCAAAGCTAACGGTGGGCTACGCCCGTCTTCAAACGAAAACCTTGATTTGGAAAATCATATTGCAAATTCGCTCAGATATATATTATGAGTTAACAAAACATGCTAAGAACTATATAGATAAAAAGTAGGAACGTTTTTGAAGGAATTGAAGCTAAAAAAAATGCATACTACTCATATCGATACAAACAAAACAAAAACTTAAGTTAAGTGAGGTAAGATCAATAAATTAAAATTACATAATAAATCAAAGGCAGTTATTATACTGGCAGCCGGCGAAATTTATCTTCTTTAGGTGTTTTCGAAAAAAAGGATAAATTCGGCGCGTGCTTTCTAAGTGAAAGTAGCTGGTTCCAAGTACGAGAGATAATGTCTGTATACGAGCTGTGAAAGAATCTACGGCTCTACCTCGGTGTAAAAACCTGTGTGTCGAGGATAAGACATCAATTAACACAATGCTGTTTTTTTTTAATTAACTCTTTCACTGGTGAACGCAACATAAAGACACATCTTGCACGCTTCCTCGCAAACTCGTTCTCCAAAATCACGTGACGCCTAGCCTTGACGTGCGCGTCAACGTCAATCAAAAACAAAACACAAAGGAGCGGAAGGCACATTCCCGCCCCCAATCGAGACACTATGTCGAGACGAAATACAGTCATTAGATCTAGGCTTCTGATTCTTCTAGCAAACAAAGTTTTGTAATTGGTCTCTTGTACTTTCCGCTTTGAGTACGCACAGTAACAGCTCGGACCATTCCATCTTGTCCAGGATAAGCATACACGATCCCGCCCAACGGCCATACACCTCGCGGCTGATTCGGTTCAGCCACAAGCACAACGTCTCCTACTTTCGAGTTCTGTTTCTTGTAGGTTTCCCATTTTCTGCTCATGGGGCTTCACTGTCTGGCGATAACAGTAATCGTACTTGAAGTTTGCATTATGCACAGCCTGGCGACCATGGATGATCTCATACTCTTGCCTAATTTCATTCAGTATTTGTTCGGCTGGGGGATGGTGATAAGAACGATGCATTTCATTAATGATTAGCTGCGCGAGCTCGTGGCGTGAGTAAGTAATCTTAGGATGTCGCGCACGATATGGTATGGACTGGGCTTTCTGCAGTCTTCCTCCGACGACTAGCCGTTCTCCAATCTAGGATCGAGAGACTTTATTCTGCTCTGCTTAGGAATCTCCTGTTCCCTCTCCAGGCGCCTCAACTCTTCACCGAATGATTCAGCTTGCGCCCTCTTCACCAAGTAATTCTGAGCAGATTTCAGCTCCGACACTGTGAGTGGTCCTGTCAAACGCGCGTCCTTCTTCACTCGCGTGCTGTTTGCAAATCGCTTCACATACGCAAAAACTCTTCTTAGTTTCGTCAGTGATGAGTATCTCCTCCATCCCAGCACGGCTTCATTCTCCTGAGATACTCCAGCCCATTTCTGCTTCCTTTCACGTTTGTCAACTTCCTCCTGAGGTGCTTCAGCTTTACTTTCTGGCCACAGCTTTGCTGGCCTATGCAGAAATCTGGTCCACCATAATAGCGATGACTCACGTTGAGTTGGACGGGGCGTAGTCCTCGGGTGATGTCATCTGCGGAATTGTTGTCTGTCGGCACGTACCTCCAGCATACCGTGCCCGCCCCCAGTGTGGACTCCAGGTCACTCATTATCGTGCGAATCTCAGACACCCGGTTGCCAACAAACGCCTTGTAGTTTGAACTGGTCTAGTGTATCCAGTGTAGAACTGTAGAGAAGGTCATCTTCTCTATCTTCATCATCAGCTCTTTTGACAGTGTTTCAGCTAAACGTGCTGCTAAGAGCGCTCCCATGAGCTCAAGCCTGCAGATTGACTATACCTTCAGTGGCGCAACTCGTCCTTTCCCAGCGACCAGTCTGCACTCCACCGTGTTATCCTCGAACTCTCGCCTCAAATATGCACATGTACCATAGGCATCCTGGCTGGCATCACAGAACACTTGCAAAGAAGTTTCACGCACAGGTTTGTCTTGACTGAAGAGGGCTCTAGGAATCTTCACCTCATCAAGGTCTGCTGCTTCTCTGCGCCACTCACGCTATTCTCGAAGATCAGCCTCCCTCAACTCATCATCCCAGTCATACTTCATACGATTCAAATTCTGTAGGATGATCTTACTTCTGATTGGGAACGGTAGCAGGATTCCTCGAGGATCCCGCACTGAGAACACTTGGCTTAGTAGTTTCCTCTTTGTAGTACCGGCATCTTCTTTGAACCCAGTAAACTTCAGCATATCTTCCTCAGCGTCCCAAGTGATGCCTAACGCTCTGTCTGTCGGTAACTTATTCTTACTAAGCTCAAGGAATCGTGGAGATCTGTCCTGTTCTGGGATGGTTGCCTAGACTTCTGGATCATTTGTTAGCCACTTGTGTAGATGGAAGCCTCCGCGACGCAGTAACTCAGTCATTTGCTTCCGCATTTCTATCGCTTCTTCTCGAGAATTGGTAGACAGCAGGCCGTCATCCATATAAAAGTGCTTGTAGACTGCTTTTACACCCAAGGGAGGATCTCCATTCTCGTCTGCATTACGCCTCATTGTGTAGTTTGCCCAGGA
Organism: Pachyseris speciosa; assembly: GCA_016490735.1. Classification (NCBI taxonomy): domain Eukaryota; kingdom Metazoa; phylum Cnidaria; class Anthozoa; order Scleractinia; family Pachyseridae; genus Pachyseris; species Pachyseris speciosa. Next base: position 1,005,165 of record JAEMWC010000173.1, on the reverse strand, counting down.
TGGCGCATACACTTCTCCAAACACTGTTCTTTCAAACTGATACACGCTTGGTTCTTCTTCTGGTGATTCTCGCCATAAGAACCTCATCGACAGCTTATCTCTTTCAGGTAGGCGCAGCATGTGGTACATTTCTTTCACATGTGCAGCCATAGCAATTCTCCCTTCACAGAATTCGAGCATAACTCCAAACAGGGAGGACAAAAGGTTTGGCCCCTTGTAGATCTTATCGTTCAGACTTTGGCCCATAAATTTCGCTGATGCATCGTAAACTCTTCTTAGCCGATCGGGTTTCTTGGGGTTGATAAAAAACCGATGTGGTAAGTACCACGTCAATTTGTTTTCACTTTGTACCTCAGCTTCACTTAGCTTCTTCACGTATCCCTTCTCAACATCATCCTGGATTGACTTAGCATATCTGTCTCTTATCTCAGGATTAGTCTCAAACTTCGTCTCTAAGGATTTCAGCCTCCGCTTCGCCATGTCATAGTTCTAGGGTTGAGATGGGTCCTCCTCTCTCCACAGTAGTCCGGACAAATACGCATCTTGGCCGTCAATTTTGACTGTTGTTCGCTCCATCAAAGAAAGTGCTCGCTTGTCTTCAATCGAACGGGTTGGGTTTGCTACCTTTACCACTCCTAAAGTTTCTATCTCTGACTGAACCACGACCAGCTGCTTTAACTTTTCATCGTCACCCGCGCATCTTTCGTACACTTTGAACGCGCTGTAAGGTGATGCTACTCTTTGGTCACCTGGTAACCAGTCAGTGACTGCCCAGCTGAGTTGGGTCTCAACTGCATAGGGCACCCTTTCGTCACATAGATGATCTGAGGGTTTCACAATTCGTTTTGGCAGAAGTAAGTCTGAGTTGTTAGTTCCAATTATCAGTTGCACTGGACCCGTGGCCGTATCATGCAGATCCAGGTCTCTCAGGTGGTTATACTCATGCTTGATTGTCGACCACTTCAACTTCTGATCAGGACCATTCAGGTTAGGAACTGTCTTCACATCTCGCAAAAGATACTTGACTTCCTCTTTTCCAACTCGAGCGACACGGCATTTCTTGATATGCTAAGAGGTAAATGTTATCTGTGAATTAACACCTTGGATTTTAAGATCCACCTCTTTGCCTCCAAGTCCTAATGTCATCGCCAAACTCTTATGCATTAACGTAGTATTGCAGCCGAGTCACGTAATGCCATTACCTGCTGTTCCTCTTTCTTCCAAACACAATTCAAGGTAATACCTCAACCAGCGCACGACCACCAACTTCACAACCTGAGCAAACTGAATGACTATGCTGCTGACGCACTCCGTCACCTGACTTGATGCAGCCTCACTCTCTTGAGGAGCAATCACTGAACCTTTAGCACCGTCCAGAATTGGATGTGGTTCTTGTTTTGCTCTTCCTCTTTCGATAAACTTCAAATCGACTTCGTGAACAAGTGTGTGGTGGCGCACGTCACTGCCCTCAACTTTGCATCTGTCCCTAATACGACACTTGTTCAAACGATGGACTGGCATCAAACAGGATAAGCAGAGCCTATGTTCATCAACAACCTTTTCTCTTTCGTTTGTTGACATTCTCTCGAACACTTTGCACTCTTGTAATTTCTGGTTAGCTGACTTATGACTAGGCACTTCGCTGTCTCATTGCTGGTGCGAACCGAATGATCACTAATTTTGCGCACACCACCTCTGACCGAATCTGGTCTTCTCCAATCTTTCTTTTCCAACATCCATCGCTGTTTTGACTCGCGTATTTTCGCCTCCTTTTCCAGCCAATTTGCAAATGACTCCCATGTTGACAACTGTGGCTTTTCTTCCACAAACTCAGCCCATCTACTAGAAAGGAGCACAGGAAGTTTGGCAACACAGGTCTCGGGAATTTGTGACTTAAGCTCATCAACGAAGCTATGTTCCTTGTATACACCGATGAGTTCTGAGACTATTTCTTGATACTGCCTGATTTGCTGACTCTTTTCTCTCACCATCACTGGAAATTGATCTACGCGCTTCTTAGCAGCCGATACAACTGTGTCCACCCGGCCAAAACGCTCATCAAGTGCTTTCCAAGCCTCCTGATATCTGTCTGAACCCGGCATGAATTTGGCTAGGCACGACTTAGCGCTCCCTTCCACAGCAACTAGAAGGAATTTAAACTTCTCTGTAGCATCATAGACTTCCCTTTTATCAACCTCTACGTTAAACGCTGCTTTGAACTTGAAATACTCAAGGGGATTGCCACCAAATTTCGGCACAATCGGCTTCACAATTTTCATGAAAGCTGGGAGAATATTCTTAACCCATTGACTACCGGCTGTTTTTACATTTTCGGAGTGATTTTCCACCTATAAACGATGAATAGCAATTCGTGACTCTTTATTTGAACTACCAGGGAAAAGTGGTGCTGTCCTAAGCCACTGGAGGCTCAAGGTTTCTGAAAACGTCATTTTGACGTAGCTATTTTTTATCCGTGAAGCGACAACAATGGCCCAAGTTCGGTTTGCTTGCGATTTCTGCTAAATTTACAGCCATTTTTCATCTTTAGCGGCTGCCTGGCGAAGCGTGACGGTAGCTAAGAGTCCACTTTCTCAAAGAATCGAGCAATGTGATGTACTTTGTTGTTGAATTTGGCTTGTTACTCGACGAACTGGGAATTTGGTCG
>JAEMWC010000173.1:955000-997500 GCA_016490735.1 Pachyseris speciosa | reverse complement strand
TGGGCTAATTCCATAATGTATCGATGATTAAAATTTCTATCTGTCATTCCGTCTTCCCAGTTAATTGTGACAGCAAATGGGTATTATATTATTGTTTTTCGTTTTATCTCTAGGTGTATTAAATATTAAGGCTAAGAAATTTAAGACTCTTGCATCAGTAACAATACTTTAATTTTGAATGTTAGCTACCAACGATTGACCTTGGTGGCCTGAATGCGGATTATGAAGCACTATTAATCAACTAAGCACTCACTGAGGGCTGTCATTAACGGATCACGAGCTTGACGTCATTGCTTGGAATTGCGGAATGTTCATCGCTACCCCATTCTCAGCACAACAGAATGTGTACAAGAGACCGATACAGTGTATCTACAATGTGGTTAGTGTTAAAAATCTCTAGAATGGCTTTTTCCTAGAGAATAAAAGCTGTCCTCTATAGATAAAAAGGAGACGTAAAGGGATTTACTTTTGCGCTAGGTTGTTTGTATATGCACTATCGGGAAAAGTACCTCGCAGGCGGCAGTGGTTAGGTGGTTATCACGGAAAATTAAATGAAGCTGTTAGGAAAAGTCGTATCACTAACTATGGTCAGTTGGGGATAAATGCGATTATGGAACAATAAAAGTAGTAAGAAAAATAAAACCTTCAAGAGCATGAGGCTCTTTAAGACAATTTTCTACTTCAATGTAAAATCTGAATACAGTTGATAACATTCCATATTCCCCCGATAATCCATATTCTTGGCGCTTATCACTAACAGCAGATGTGGGATTTTGATACTACAAAAATGAACAAGTTAATAGTTTTGAACATAGTTTAAATAAAACACACACGCTCTCTCCATTCCGTTTCAATGTTTGCATATGTTGGAGTATTTATAGTCAGAAAAAAGCAGATTGAAGGACCCGCTCTATGGGTGTTCAGATATAGCATAGTTTAATATCCCAAGTGCCTTGAAATAAAACGGTGAGGATCAGTAAGGAATTGCCCACCGTGAGAGAAAACGTTATGGAACAAGTGAGTGGTTGAGCAAACAAGAATAGCAAAACGGTTGAAACTTGGCCTTTTTGACAATATCAATGTCAAACGTGCAATCTAAATCAGTTCATTCCCGCTCCGACATCGCGCGAAAACGCTCCAGTAGACACACCCAATCTAATCTGATCCTCCTTAATATTGTACAACGGGAGGCAGGTTATCACAAAATAAAGAAAAATACAGATATAAAGCTGCATGCAAGTAGCATGCGCATCGAGATTTAAGAATTGAGCTAGGTAGGCAAGCGTGAAGCAACCTCATGTTGTTTAGATTTAAATCTGTAATCATGGAGATGTTTGGATTTCAGCCTGGTGAATACTAACCTCTATTACAGAATATTCGGTGTAATATTTCTAATTGGCGTCTAAACAAAGCAAATGGGGCTTAGCTTATCAGCATCAACTAGCGGTAGTTTCTTACCGACGTTTAATTAAAAACCATCTCAGTTGGTGACATTAATTGAATTAACTTGTCATCGGTTGTAAAAGGCCCATTCATCTTAAATTGTGAAGAGAACTTTAAGTTACATCAGAAATGAAATGATTCCGTTGCTTCCTTTCATTCAAGATTTATCATTTTCACAAGCAAGGACGGAACTATTCGTGATGTAGCTTTTCCTTTAGTGAACCCTTGAATGGGTTTCTCGTTAGTGAGATTTCGCCGGCGCCACGACGGCCTGGCACAAAAAGACAGACTGAAATGTAATGTCGTGCCTCACAATCAAAAATTCAATTTATCACTTTGACAAAGTGAAGAGGTAATACAAGGCAAAATTTACGTTAGGCTTCCTAAAGACTATCAACAAACTTGTTTATTGATGTTTAGTTTTAGCGGTTGATTTGTACACGAAGCATCGCATTCATTTCAACGGTGGTGAATTCAGAAATGCCTTTCCTTTTGATAGTAAGTTAATAACAAGAAGGCATTATCAAAACAAGGATTGGTCACTGAGTAACCGGGCATGTAATCGAAGTTTCTTGCTTGCAATTCGGGCAATTCGGGTATTGTTATCTTAAGACCATATCTTCGTAGTTCAGCCAAAGAAAAACGGCTTTCAACAGCAAGTGTTGCCACTGAATAACTCGAGAGAGAAGAAGAATCTACAAACCGTATGTGGCTCTCTAAACATAGCTCTAGAATTCCAAAAGATAGGGTGAAGTAGATTTACATCTGATAAGAAGAGAGGCGGATCAAGCGATCCACGAATGAAAAAATGGAATTATAACAAAATGAATGGAGACATTGTATGCTGTAAAAATCAACAAACGACGGAAACAAGACGGATGGAAATTGTTTCACGCATTTCTAAAAGAAGTCGTCTTTGGTCCACATAAATTCACATACCAGATGTGCCTATCTGTATGTGGCATATTCAGTGGCCCCTAATGAGCTGACGCTCCAGTCTCTTTGAGGTGCCTTCGACTACTGTACTACTGTGGACAAAAGTTAAACAAACGATGAATCAAGAAGCCCTTCCTGGCCCTAGTGCGAGGTATAGTGAAAGAAAAATGATAACAGAGTTAAAGTCTTCTTCGTTCATGATGGAAAATTTGTTGAAGCCTGACAAAAAGAGAGCGGAACCAGAAGGTCCGAAGGAAACTCCCGCCAAGATAAAGGCTCTTTCCGTAGCAGCGCAGCTTGCAGGTTTGACGTTTTCTTCTTATTGTTTGCCAGATAGATCTGTTTTAGTCTGGATAAATACTCCTTTCTGTATAATCAAGTCTATCTGTTACAAAGTAACCAATTTGAATCGAAAAAACGTCTTTCGTTTGAATCTTCCTGCCGTGGGACTATAACGTTCCTTTCAATGGACGCCATGCTAGCTGGCTTCGTTAATTGCATGTCCTCTAATTAACCTAACTCCTCTCCAGGACCAATACTATACCTACGTGTGGAATAAGTTTTAAACAAAATTTTTCATATCGTGGACTCTACATTTTTATAACCAAGAGAAACAATTTAGCGATCCAAATGTTTCATCAAGTAGTTTCGTTTGTAAACAAGCCAGATATTAACCTGGGTTGTACTGAAGTCTTTGTTTTCGTCGTTGTTATAGAGGTTTTTTTGTTAGTATAGTAACTACCGCAGAGACATGAAAACGATTAAACATACAGTGGCGTAAAGAGAATGATACGAGATTTTTTAACAGCACTGAATGTGGAGATCAGTGAGACAATTTTTGCCCAGGGGTTCGTTTAATAGCAGCAACCGTATCAAACGACATCCTCTCCTCCTTCCCTAAATTTATGGAAAGAAAGCTGACTTAAAATCTGTTTAGATATCAGTGAAGTCTTTAAGAAAATTAATCCGAATACGAAAAAATATGTTCGAACGAAGTCGTTGTGGTTCAGCTGTCTGATTTCAAAATGGATATCAAAGAGAATGAAGATCAATTTCAAAACGATCTAGCTCGCTTAACTAACAGATTTTTCATGATCAGAAAAGCAAAGATAAGCATGAGTTACACAGCATTTTTAAGAAACCGCAAACTTTTCAGCAGGGGTATTTAAAATTCTAATGATAGAGACGAAAAAGGAATTCCAAGTGTACTCTTCCTGCAGTGGTATACATTGTAATCGAATGTCAGTAGCATGCTTTGCCACGGAAACTATTCTTTACCTCCCAGTCAGATACAATTAAATTTTAATCCATCAAATGACAAAATAGCGGAACCGTTTGGGACTGTTAAAAGATCTTGAAAGGCAAAAGACAGAGGCTACAAAAAGAGAGACGTAGAGGTTTGAAAGTTGAGTTAAAAGAAAACAAACTTGAGCAAAAACCACGATCAGAACAAACCTCAAGGAGAATGGGATCACATGAAAATCGCTTTGCTAAAGAAATGGAAAGTTTTTGAAGTGTGCCTATTCAGTACTGTGAAATATTAGGGTACAGCTATGATTGGAGTAAAATTATCGGCTTATAAAGAGAGGAGAAGTCAAAACAAAACTAAACTGTAAAAATCATACCTTCAATTTATGGCTTCAGAGTCAGGCCTAACTGTGGATTTATGAAAGTAGTCTCCACAAGATCAAATGAGAGTCTGCCACTGGTCAAAGCCTCATTCTTGTAAAAGCTTGATTCAGTGTACAAAACGCCACAAGTTCACTGGAATCAGTCATGTATACAACATTGTTTTTGGTCCGATTATTATATAAACACGCGGTATTTTCATGATGTGCTGCTCATTGCGATACAGCTCTTTACTGTGAGAGGTAGCTTGATTTTACTTGCTCTTGCTCTGCGTTATAACCCGAGTTGTGTCTAATTCATGAAACTGATTCGCTTCATAGTTTTCCCCTAAGAATTGAGCTAGCCAAAAGGTATTTTAAGACAGTAAAATTTTGGATATACCATCGGTAAGGAAAAGTTAGCCTTTAATTCCGATGAAACACCGATCAATTAGTTGAGGCTTTTTACAAAAATGTTGCGAGGATTGACAAGTTACTACAATCACGGCATTTTGCGTGTTGTTTCGTATAGCACGCAATAATGATGGAATTTCCACACTCTGTAACTTTAAACACCGTAATTTTTCACCGTTGATGATGAACTGACGCCGCTGACGTTGTTACAATAAGAAACAGCTAACATTCCCAGCGCTAGTGTCTGAAACTAAAGATGTTGTGCATCAGGCCACCATGTTTCTTTATGGCTAAGAAAAACAAAAATGAGGATTTGGAACCTAAGAAGAGATGGAGAAGTGCTGACTTAATTCAACGACTTTCTTATGAGTAGATATAATACTATATGTAGGAAACTTCAATTATTCGTGCCCAGAGAACATAACGCCTTCATGTACAAAGCTTATTACTGTGGTTACTTCCCACAGTTGCCGAGGACAACTCTACTCTAAAGAGTAAACGTTTCACTTGGCTTAAAAAAATTGGGTTTGTCTTAAGCACAAAGCACAAATTTAGCTCCTTTCTATCTTAAAGGCCCCCAAGAAAAGTATCTCAGTAAGAATAGAATAATACGTAAGTTGTCATGGTTTAACACACTTATATGAGCTGCTGGGTAAGGGAGGGCATGAAACAGTGTATTATTGCCTCTTAATTCAGTCGATGATAACATACAGGTATAAACACATAGTCAGTCACGCTCAATACCATAGTAACAAAATTTCATACAAAATATTATCATTCAATTCGTTAGCATTAAAAGGTTGTGGTAGCACAAGTATTAAAGTTAAAAGAGCAAACATGAAAGAAAGGCTTGCCGCGGGCTTTGGATGCCAAAGGGTCGCCTAATAGTCGCCTAATCTGATGCTATTGTTTGTGTTTCAGATATCATATTGAAAGCCCACGGTGGCTCCTCCGTTACACCACAGTATCGACGCACGCGCACTGCCTTTAACCGTCACCAACTCAGAGTTCTCGAGAATACGTTTTCCAAGACTCACTACCCCGATGTAGCTCTAAGAGAGGAGTTGGCTACATTTACAAATCTACCAGAATCAAGAATACAGGTATGGCAAGATTGGCCCGTTTATCTCTTTGAAATGCTTTTATCATGTTTATAGTTTACGTTTGAGTAGGTATGTGGAATGATTAACTCCCAGACTAGGCTATTCTCTTTGTTGTTGTTGTTATCGTTTAGTTTATTACCGCTTTGTTTGCTTGCAACTTTAAATCGAAGAACAAGTGGAAGAACAAATTGGCACTTGTAAACGCTAAACAAAGTTGGTTCAATACAGCAGTTAATACTCATAGTGTATGTCTTCAGCTTATTCCAAGGGAATACTTTTTCAAGTCATGTCTCCAACGTAGATTTTGTAGAAAGCACGATGTTAGTATTTCCAAGTGATATTGTTACTACCTGACAAAAGGTATTTTGACCCTTTGGGCCATTGCTAAGGAAAGTAATTCAGGGCTTTTTTTATGAGATGCAAGATTTGATTTCAAGAAATGCTGAAGTAACACCAGTCCTCGATCAGATTTAGTTTACACCCTGATCGTTGCTTGTAATATATTCATTCTTTAAACAATAGATCACTGCCAATAGATCAATATTTTGGGGAAGCTTCACTGAACTGTACTTTATTATTGTTATAAAAAATATGACAATATCCAATCTTTTGACCATCTACTATTTACAGATTTGGTTTAAGAATAGAAGGGCAAAGTTCAGACGGAATGGGACAAGTTGCAATTCATGTAAGTCGTTTCCAGTTCACCATCCACCGTATGAAGTATTTCAGGGACACTCTACCTCAACAATTAACCAGTGTGACCTGTTTTTAAATCATGACAGTCAGGTATCTTGTATGAGCCATGGTTACCTCAATGACCGAGTGACGGAAAACAATTTCACTGGTTACTATCATCAAAGAAAAGACGCCTCCAGTAGCCTTCCTGTTTATGGTGTTTATATTTAAGCCCATTCCTTTGGACCACAGTGATCATTCCGCAAACACAGCATCAATGACGTTGTTCAGCATTTCTGGCATGAATATATCAGAGTAGCATTGCAATGATAAATGGAAATAGACAACAATTCGAACCGGTTCAGCTTCTGAGTTACACCTCTACATAAACCTAAGAACATTACAGGGACGTACTAATTTTGTCTTAGGTAGCGTTTCCTTTTAACAAATATATATATATATATATATATATATATATATATATATATATATATATATATATATATATATTTATAGTTTTGGATGTAATTAATGTGATCGTTGAAAACAAGCGGTTGTTAATACAATATGATATATGATGTCAAATATACAAAGAGGTCAAGCACTGATGAGCCCAGGCGAGGCAACACTTAAAAAAAAATTGATTAAAATGAATTGATGAAATGTCCCGATCTAACTTCTTTGAAGATGTTTCAATTAATCGTCTCTTCAGTCAGATATTTAGGGACAGCTATACCTAGGAAGAAGCTAGTCGTTAAGGAAATGGAAACAATGGAACCTGCTTAATCCCCCAGATGCTGTTTATAGGGCTTGGTCCATTGCGCTAGCATGCATAATTTTTGGCATAAAACAAATGAAACAAATGAGCATAATTTGTGAACAAAGCGCTACTCGGGGATAATTAGAGGATTTAGCACTTTTTGAAGCAATAAAAATTTCATTCTTGCTTTTTCAGTTCGTTAGAATAATTGCAAGTTGTGGTCACTTAAGGGGGACTAACGTAACTACAAAATTAGCTAACATTGTTACTATGGAAAGTTCCCAACCCTCATATCTTGGAAACTTGCATAGGCAAGCTGTCTGGCTATGTTTTTAATATCAAAAAGGTTTACAAGATTTTCGAGTCACAGCCATATTTGGCAAGTCACGTGACCAGAACAGAAAAAGGCCTAAAACTCGAGTGGCGTACACTTCTGGATATAGGTGCAAAATTCTACGTATCGATTTTTGGAAATTCGCGTTTTTGTATTTATGACGTCATAAGCACGCAAATTCGTACCATTTCGTCATTATTACTTAGGCTTGTAAAGAAGGCTGGAATATCTCCGACTGGCCAAAAAAAAAACGGAATTAATCACATAATTTTCTCCACGTTTTAGGGATTTTTCTCTCTAAAACGCGGTTGGGACCTGGGGCAAGTTGCGCATGCGCAATAACAATTAATAAATCTTATATGTTCACCTGTTCGTGCGTTTCACCAATATAGTGGCAAAAGGAGGCCTTTCGCAGCTACCCTTCCACAGGAAATTGGGGGAGGGGGTTGTTTGAATTAGTTATATTCCACGTTGCACCAAAGTCGAAGAAACTGGGTCAGTGTACAGCGGTATGGGGCACTGCTTTGTGTTATGAAATGGTTTGAGATCGAAAATATTACCGAGAGGAAATAAACATATTCAGTCAACAAATAGAATGTAAGCAACAGCGGGGAAGGAGGGCTTTAACCTGATAATAATGGCGAAACCAAGACAACAAAAACGAGCAAAAAAATAGTTCATAAAATGGTTTATGTATTATTTCAGTAACCAGCCATCTGAGGCTAAGAAAAGAGCATTGAACACAAGGAACACCAGAGTACTGGGTCTTTTGACTGAGCTTAGTTCCATTTATTTTGATGTTTTACGTCCGGTGTCTTGGTGAATTACTAGTGTGGGTGTCGAAGTATACAAGCCTTTCTAAGCCTGAACAACCTATCAACAATTTATGAGTTATTAAGACTTCCACGCAATCTTGACAGAAAATGATAAATTGCTTTTTAAATGAACGTATTTTCGTAAGGGGCTTTATTTACAAAAGATACTGTTATCTTTGAAGATAACAGCTTGAATCAGTCAAAGTGATCACTCTCGGCTCACTGTTCGGCACCTGACCCAACTGTGTAAATAAATTATCTTTCTAGGTCTTGGATAACATCTCACCTCTAAGCGAAAAAGCGAAAAAGCGAAAAAGCGAAAAAGCACTTCTAATTGAGATAAATGACATATGGACATGTCATCGGTACAAAGATGCTTGTAAAGTGAAAGGGCAGTGAAAATCGTCAAGGAAACAACTGTATTTTACCAAGTATAGAAGTCAGCAAGAGAGACGAAAGGAGAAAGATTCTCGACGTCAATTGAATTTGAGCTCTGTATGTGTTAAAGTTGATAATGTGACCATCGCATTGTTGGGATCATGCCAGAAGGAAAGACAAATCACTACATAGCATTCTCAAGGATAAATGTTTTAGCATGTGGTGACAAGAGCTTAAGAGGTGGATGCGTACGTTTATAGTACTTTGGGATCATCGCCAGAGACATTTAAAGACATTTTATCCGTCAACTGACTTTTCAATGGCAGGATATGCAGATACCCTTCCATTTTCAGTGGCCAACATCTTGAAGGTTGATGTTAAAGTACCTAAGGCAACCAGTAGAAAACAAGGTCAGTCATCTTGCACTGCAGGCAAAGCTCTCATCCTCACTGAACGACTTGCAGGTACGTTTTGGTGACTTAGAAACGCATTAAGTAAGATTAACTTGCTAGACGAAAAAGCTGTTGATAAAGAGTAAACGAGAGAGGCGTTTCTCGGAAATCATATGAGCTGTACTTCTGGGCTAATACGTTCTGGCATAATGTAGTGCGAAAAAGAAGGGAAAATGTAAGAAACGTATCCAGCTTATTTTTCCTCAGTCTATAATATTGCACGAGACACCCGCATTGCTTAAGGCCGTTATTGCAAAACGATAACACTGGTTAAGTTGTCAAGCATCAAAGGCAGACGGATGTCTGGCGCACTTAATTCTGCAAGAAACACGAACGGTAGCTGCATTGTAATTTTCGCAGTTGTGTTCAGCAGCAGATGGATGGGAACAATAGGGCAGAGAGGTATTTTTGTGAACACAACTCGGGTAGAAATATACTGTAACATTTTATCAAGTGATCATCATTGGTATGATTAATGAGGGATCTAAAACTGCACATTTCTAGTCATTGGCCATTACCTGCAAGCGTTGACATAATTACACCTCTACGTATGTTCTACCGACTTGATATAATTTATTAGGGAAGGGTCCTTCTACAATCCATTGCTGAAATAACATTGATGAACCTGGAAAACAGTGGTTCATAATATGGATTGAAAAGAGAGTAATACAACTCCATATGCAAAAAAAAAAAATATGATGAGCAGAACCCTCCATTGACAGGTGCACATACCCAATATTAAAAATGAAAAGAAAGAAAAAAAGACAACAAAGGGCGAACACAAATTTGCATCCCATAGCGTTATCACATACAGCTTAATCCTCAACTATCTGTCATAACCCACTACTTTGTCCCTTGACTTTACAACTAATTGCCAGAAAGCAAAATTAAGCAGTTCTGGTTACTACACCTAACCAGCTACGATTTGTTTCCAGATGAACACATGCTAGAATTAAGTAAAATATACGGCCGATTGGGAATCAAAGTTGTTATATGCCGAGCATTACATTATATACTCTTCGCATTTATCTGGTTATGGGAAACTGGACTGATCTGCTGTGTGTTACTCCAATAAGGTAAACTTTTCTTGAAATGTTCACAAAACTGCCACAGTTTAAGGTAAATATTCTTGTGCGTAATTGAATAGCTGCACAGTTTTCAAACGGAAAAGAATCGTAAACAGTACATTTGAAATCATGGAATAATAGGTGCATTGACTAACTTTGTTTGTTACATTCGAAACCATTTGCTGTCAAATAATAATAAATTGCTTTTGAAACACAAAGCTGATAATCCTCTATCTCACAGTGCCATTTAGCAAGCCTTCAAAAGGCGTTGTCTTATTGGTTGCATAGTTATACTAAGAACAGGGAATGACGATCAGTTATTGAGATAAATACAATTAATCATGATCTGCCAGTGGAGTCGAGAATTAAGGTGCCGAAATGCTTTCCTAAACGCCGACGCTCAAGCAAAAAAAGTTGGTGAACAAATGGCTTGTAAACGGCACAGTGACCGAAACAAACCTCGAAACAGGGTTGCAATCCATACTAATACCAGAGAAAAAGATGGAGGAGATCAGGAAGTCGGCGGGCTTTCATTTGTCCTCCGCCGAAACCCGTCTTCTCCGTGCCCTTTACCGTATCATTCAGCTGTTTACGAAGAGGTAAAGTAACACTGGATAAAGGTACTAACGATCAGTTCGAGTTCCATTTCGTAACCGAATATTGACTTATTTCGAGAAGGGAGAACATCTGAATTTGCAACATCGCAAACATCATCAGTGATTTGTCGTGGGAATTTAGAAAATCGTCAATTTGAACTCTGACACTCCAAGGAGGTTGAGCAATTGAAATGCAGTAGCGATCACGCTACATAAGCGTTATTCAAAATACAGATAGTCATTAAAATTAGTCATAGGTTGATAACTAGTTGCACCTCCTCTTGGAAAGGTATAATTACATTTGGCAATGTATGTTGCTAAATCATCCTTTGGCTAAAGCGAGACTCATACAAGAGTAGAGGAAAATGTGGTCTTCTAAGTAACACCCTCAACCCAACAAAAAAAAAATAAAAATAAAAATAGGATGGCGAAGTTTGAACTGCCAGCGACTTAGTTCATATGAATTACCAGGATAATATACAATTTGAAAACAAGATTTCATACGTTAAACCTTTTCCAACTGAACGAAAGACCACCAAATTAATATACTTTGGTGAAAGATGATCGGTTAGGACTCCTGGATTGGTACATTCACACTCAAATAAACCGTCTGATTCTACGTAATTATTTCTTAATTCTCTTTTGCTAGAGACCACTGATTTGTCAATGTAAACTGTTTTGAAATGGTGGCCTGTTTCTTTGTTTTGGCTCTTTCTTACAGTAAAATAACTATGCTTTTCCTAACTTCCGTGAATCATACCTTTAGACGTGATTATAGATGCTAAGAACAATGTTGACGGTGGCAACCAGAAGCGTCGACGTACACGCACCGCGTTCACTCAATATCAACTGACAACGTTGGAGAATGCGTTTTTACATACTCACTATCCAGATGCGGTGATGCGTGAGCAGCTAACCATATGGACCAGACTACCCGAATCCACGGTACAGGTATCTAATTCATTAGTACTACACAGCTGAAATCAGATTGGAGTTTATTGAGCTCACAAGGAGAAACCAATTAAGAAGAGACCAACAAGTTTAACAAAATCCCCCTATAATTTTTCATACGATTTTCTGAAAGATATTTCAAGTGCGGCAATACACGCTCAAAAGATGTATAAAGCTTCATATGAAACTTCCATGTCCAGAAAAAAAAATGTTGTAAATAACGTGAATTTGCATAAGGACGTAAGGATGAGTCCGAGTTTATCAATTATTGCACATTTGTTGTTTTTGTTGCATTGGTCAATTGGTCGATTTGAGCGAAAGTACAATTATCAATTTATTATAAAATACAGTCGAACCTTAGCGGTCAGTGACGGCTAAATACAGGCTGACCGCTTAATACACCTCAAACACAACAGTTTATGCTCAAAGGCCATTTCCTCAGGTAAGATCTCATGTACTGAATAGAATGGTATGACAAAGTAGAACAAAGTGTAAAAACGAAACAACAAAACAGCGCTGCCAAGCTCCTCCAGTCAGTATTGATACTATATTTGATTGATTTCCTTTTGGAAAGTGACCGTTTTATGCAGGTCAAGACAATAGAAACAGCTCGTTGGGGCTTAGTAAAGGGTGACCGCGACCGCTTAATAAACTAAGGTCAAAATTACAGTAATCAGGGGAAGTAATACAGATTCGACTATATATTGAAACTTTTATTTCCTTTTGGTGACGTTTATTCTTGTAGCGTATGAACCAAAAGTCCAGTTTTAGAGAGCCAATGAAACATGGCTGGATGGACTGTCTGTCTGCTTCTATTTGTTTTGGTTTTCTTGTAGATCTGGTTTAAGAATAGGAGAGCCAAGTTTCGCAAGCAGAAAAGAACATGTTTTCTCCAAGTGAGCAAAGAAAAGAATGCCGACGAGGATGCAAATAACTCAGTCCTAGTGAGCCCCGTTTGCTGGCCGTCTCTGTTTCCCCTATTTACACACCAAGGCACCACACCTCCTTTCACTCAGCATATACCAGGGGAAAAGAAACTTGCCATCCCTTCCATGTCCTAGCTACTGTTGCGGATGACATCTTCTTTAAAGAGAGTGTAGAAGAAACCTACACCCTCTACGAAAAACAAACAAACAAACGTTATTAGTTTTTATATTTTTATTTTAGTTTTGATATTCCACAAGTAACGTCGGATGAAAAGATGGAGCTTCCTTGCAACCTTCGCTATTTCATAACTGATGTAGCGTCATTAAAGTGCGCACAGCTTTTGTATGCTCTATATAATTATGTTTGTAAGTTAGCTATGTGCAGTTAACGTTTGTACTAGGAAGCGCTCTTCATGACTCGGGGCACGTTCGTAGTCAGTTGTTTTTACCTTGAAATAATTATATAGTAGAGTTGAACTTGTTCGTGTTACACCAGCTGCAGTACAACGTCAATCAATGAGTATTACTGTGGGTATATTAATTCTCTTGTTTTTTAAAGTAGTACAATTAAAGTAGCTAAGGTTAACGTACTGAATGATTACTTTAATTTTACGTCTATGCCCTACGTGTATTTCAGTTTCAGTCATGATACAATAATAAAAGTCTTGTTTAGTGCGGTTTAAGGGTTAGGGCTTTTGAACTGCTTTTATTTTATTGATGCAGATCCCTTCTACGTGTAGTTTGGGATGATTTAATACTGTGGTTGAAGGAGAAATCCATCATTCCAAGTATTTACCAAAAGAGTATGACTACTTTATTAGGTCTGAAACCAGACAACTCTTCGCGTTTTTCCCCAATTGCCACGTTTTTCTTATGGTGCTGTAAAATTAGGGAAACCCCTCCAAATATTAACGGTTTTGCTACCCCTACTGTCTTCTCAATATTAGATCGAATCGAACAGCTACACCAAGGACAATAAGAAATGGGAAGACAGAAAAGTTAGTCTTACCGTCTCCCTTTTCTCAATCACATTGAGCGATAACCAAACAAATAGACATATGTACATATAAATATACTTGTAACAGCCCCGCTTTACAAAAATCTGCTGCCATCTTTTTTTCTTTCACTAGTTTTTAACATGTAACAGTGTAGCACCAGACTTTTACTTGTAATGTTTGCTACCTTTTGTCTAAGCTGTTAAATTCTTGTTGTTTCTTGCAATTAAATAAATAATATATACAAAAATAGTTAAACGACCTACCTCATACAGTAGAGAAAAGACAAATAAAAATATGGAAAGAGGAGCTTTGCTTTTCTCTCATAAAGATCCTACCAGTTTGCTTGCGAGTACGGATGTTTCTCTGTGCATGTGTAGAATGATTCATGCAACATCTTGCATGAAAAAAAGGAGAAGGAACCTCAGTGTTCAGTTTCCAAGAAGAAATAAGGGCAGCTTTTGAGTGTAAAAAATAGTTCATTTTATTTATTCAATAACTTTTGGTCTCAGTTGTTCAAAGCACGATTTAAGCTAAGGCAGGTTAGCTTCAGCTTTGATTAATCGCTTAAAATTTTTAGTGCTCTTCAGCCTTCCTCTAAACTTCTCTTTGCGTTTACTTAAAATTAGCAATCAAAATTTGTTTCACCGTTTCAGACGAACACGTCGCTTAAATTTCATTGGTGGATTAGCGTTAATCGGCTTTTCAAGAACCGCGCCGTCATATTCTTGTCAATAGTGAATTCAGTGACCACTTCCGTAAACCCCCTTCTCACGAATATAACTATGTACCTATTTTGCTTTATATAATAAGGTGAATAGTTCGCGCGTTGTGATTGGTTCTTAGCTATGATCTATTAGAGGACAGATCCACAGATTACATCATCACGACCCACTTTTATCCAGAAATGTGAAAATAAACAAGTTTTTCGCTTGCATTTTGTTTCTTTATTATATAAAACAAATAGATTCCATGTTGCCGTGCGTCTGTTCAGTAATAGATCACAGAAGACGTCAAAATGTGGTAAAAACATCAGTGACACACTCGCCTGCGGCCAACCTCGTTCCCTGGGTCTCTCCTCTTCCCGCCCCCTCTTCTCTCTCGCTCCAGGGGGGCGGGAAGAGGAGAGACCCTGGGAACGAGGTTGGTCGCAGGCGAGTGTACCACTTCTTTGTTTTTACCACATTTTGACGTCATCTGTGATCTATTACTGAACAGACGCACGGCAACATGGAATCTATTTGTTAACTGGGAAATAATACGTGGTTTTGTTTTTCTGTCTGTAGGTGGATGAAAAAAGGTCATAATAAAAAAGAAAAAGAAACAAATTAATGAAATAGAAGGGTGTTTTCCCGACACCTAAAATTAACGTTTTCTTGTGTTGGTCTCGATGACTCGGTTTTTCTTTACTTCCAAAGACAGTGGCGAAAATTATACCCGATTCACTGAAATGAAATGCCAAGTTTATGCACCTGCATGCCTTACTACATAATGGAGTAGTAATGTATACCCCGTACAATACAGATATGTACATTAGATCAGCCTTTTTTTTTTCTCTGAAAAAACAAAAAAACGTTTTTCTGTTCTTGTATGAAGCAAACCCATTGTTGCTATTTGCATAAATTACGTATGGACAGCAAAGATGCGCCATGCAATTGTTAGGAATCACTTTAAACGATCAGCCTAGCGATTAGCCACCTCGTACGGATCGTAGGGGCTAAGCCTGCATGAAGATGGTTCATAGAAAAGCGGGCTTTCGCATTTAAACTCGGAATGTTGAGAGCAAATGTCAAAGACTCAATTAAAGAAACACTAGAAGGATTACTCTCAATGGCACTAGCAGCTGGAAAAAGAAGCGTTTAAAATAATTGAAACATTTCGTGAAATAAAAGGACTGCGTGCCATAAAAACATTTAGTGCTTGCATCATCGTCCCAGCGTTAAAAAAAAAACAAACAGGACAATTATCAAATGGCATTTGGAAGATCATTGTTCAAAAGATGTTGACTGTGATTTTATGTGATCACTCAGTTCCCCACTGTTTGCGGTATTTCTCAATGCGTTTCATTTCCGAATAGAGGATAAACCCTGGACCAAAGGCTTGCGCATGTTTTAGGTGTCGCAAATATATCACAGGGTGTTAGAACATATTGTACTCTGCGTTAATTAAAACAAAGACTTAGAGTTAAAAAGCATTCGTATGACTACAGCGTATGGCACCTGTAGAGCACCTTTTCTGACAATGAAATCCCTAACTGGCAAATAAAGGCAAAGAAACTGTTTTTGACTGTTGACTAAAAAAACATCAGGCAAGAGATAGAATGCTTTGAAAGCAACAAGTAGAACCTCCCCATGCTTTTCACACTGGCTGTCCTTGGGGTAGCGGGAAATCAGATTAACACATTCAACCATTCGAATATTTGAAAAAACGTTAAGGCGATAATGAACACTTAGGGAGTTCCCTTGAGCCCTTGATCGGCTTTAACAGTTTCTTTTCATACGTTCTGATTATGTAAGAAGATTATCAGAATTTCGTCAATAACTTGAAATAAAGGCAAATCAGTTAACCTGTTCTGCAATCTACGGTTTTGTATTTCAGTTAGATGGATAAACTTTGAACCCAAGCTCGATGGAATACATTTGTCAGATACGCTGTTTATTTGCATTAACATCAGTGTAATTTTCTTGCCACCAACCAAACCTCAAGTTATGTGAGGCGTCTCTATGCGGTCGAAATTCAAGTGTGACCATTCAAAGAAAGCGACAGGGTATTGTTTTCACAGGAATAGTAAGGTGGTTCCAAGTTTGGATGAAATCGTTAATTGTGACCTTCAAAACTGATTAACGGCATTCAAGCAGAAATTTGTTTTTGTGATTTTTATCCTTTACAAAATTGCAGAACTTTTTCTATAATCGGATTTGAAAATTGTGATAAGCTGGTGTTTCAAGTGGTTTTTCTGTAGTCTGCCTCTTAACCTCTTCCCGCAAAATTTTATATTTTGCATAAAATAGTAAGTGTATCGTACAAGTAATTATGCACCCACCGTCGCATTATGTGTGCAAAGCTATAATTATTGTAATTACTGCCTACGCAAGAGGTCTAAGATAAAAGGTGACCGAAAACGTGACTGGATGATCTTTCTACCAGCTCCCCACGTCCTTTTCCCGTAAGACCCAGATAAAGAAAACAAAATATTATATACAATAATCTGCACTTAGAAAGCCAAACATTTGATTTCTAGATGCATAAAAGAAATCGCTTACTACAAGTATCGTAAGCGCTGATTAGCAAATTGCGGTCTTAAGACCATTATGAAGGATTACAGCATAAGCTTAAAATTGCTTTGAGGAAAAAGTAATGGTTCCCCAAAAGGTTCTTTTCTACGTCAGTTATGTATTTCTGTGAGGAATCTTAGGTCGGTGGCTTTCATACCACAACAAAAGAAACACCTTAAATAGAACTGATGTACCTCCATCGAGGAACAGAAACGGAAACATGGATCATTTTAACTCGCTAAGCAGCCCCCAAAAGCGTCCGATAGTTAATTTCCTTGGAGCACTTTTATCAATAAAACATTTTAAGGCCAAATGTCAAGAGCGCTTAAGCATCATCATGGATGATATTTCTGAAAGAAAAACAATTAAAATGATCTCCAAAACCCGTTAATAACTAACCCATGTATAAAGGTGTGATTTACGCGGATCAGTCATAGCTCCCATACAAAAAGTTCGCGCTAATTGGTTACCACCACAATAACTACCTTTAGGTGGGGTACAGTGATTGCTAATTAAATTACCATCAATCACAGCGACAGGTTTCGCTTATCGGGATTTCAGGACACAATTACCGACATTCACAGAAGGGAGATTTGGATTATCAATCAAAACTTGAAGAACAGACATGACGAGCTCACGTAGCGCAATGTGTTTTCCAAGATCGTAATAGAAGATTGTCTTTAAAGCGTTCAAAGGAATCTGTGTAAGTATCGTCTTTGGTGTTTATTACTGATCAGTGATAGACATTTTTCCGCCATGTAAACACCCTTACTACTCTTGAGCAAAACAAGCTCAGTTCGGGGAAGCTTACATATACTGAGCGTCTAATTTAGTTCATTATAGTTGCATACAGAGTACACCGAAGAGTCACAGACAGCATTTTACTTGGGTGTGTAGCTAGCGAGAAATATTTTTGAAAGCAACTTAAGGCTAATATCGAACAATTTCAGGTCTAATAACTTGTTTATGTAAAGCTATCACCTAAAACAATGTAACAATTCGCGAACTCTGAATGGCTAGGCCGATGAAACATTTAGAATCTGGCCCACTTAGTGAATTGTACACAAAATAATCGCATTAAAATACCGAAGAATACCAGTTTTGGACAGATTAGCTCCTCAGTACCTGATAAACGTACAGTAACGCCTCATCGAGATCTAAGCAGCAAATGGTAGCTTCATTAAGATTTAAATAGATTTAACTGGAAAGTTATATTGCAATTAAAATGCTTTATGGTCATCAAGTCCAAAAGTAAAAGTGATTAAAAAATAGCCTGGGTAGCTGCTAAAAGGAAATTCGGATTTCTCACCCAACAAAGCCGGGGAAATTAACGCAGCAGGTTTTTAGACACTCAAAGTACCGTGTGACAATTTCCAGACAGTTAAAGTAACGAAGAAAACTTAACCGATGTGCATAGTGAGCTTATTCGCGGCGTCGACACATTGTTGCTCCTCTTCATCTTATCTTATTCTACAGTGTCGCAGCTACGTTCTTGGCATAAAGGTCGTTTATCAGAGTTAACTTACTCTACGTGATGGATTTCGCATCATCGTTCTCAATCGACAATATATTAAGAAACAATCCATCTTCCAGAAATACAAGCCAGCCGACATTTAATGGACAGAGTAGACCTCGCGCTCTCACATTAGCGGAACGCTTAGCAGGTATGTGGTGTTTGTTCTAGTTTCTACTCGTATTCTTGTACAATTATTAATTTGAGGCCTTTCGTTTAACACCGCCACGGTCAATGGAGAAAATAAATTACCATTTGAAAAACGCCTTATAAAATGCTACCATAAAATAAGTAGTGATTTATGGCCGCATTGGTAACTACAAGTGTCAGTAATTTCCCGACTCCCGAGGTTGTGTTGTTTATACTGAGGAAGCCTTTTCATCTGTTAAATTAAACTTTAAAACCCTTTGAAACACCAAAAATCGCCAAAACATCAGCTATTCGATTGACCGTCATCCCAATATTCCTTCTTGACCCCTTGTCGACCATCACTTAAGCATTCGGTTATTCCTCGCTGTCACTGATTACACTGGGTAAAATGTCGTTGTTTCGCTACTCCCAATACGTTAAGACCAGCTGATTCCCTCATTCCACAGCAAACCGGCATTTTTCAGTGTTATTCTTATTACATTATCCTGTTCCGTCCCCCGAAACACTTTCAAACTCTGTTGTCAGGGCATCCGAGAAATGTGAACAGTATGTCAGACTCTCGCCATGGGACTCCCACCATTTAAAAAAAAAAAAATTTAACATCTTTCTCATAAGTCGGTAAGTTCTTTTAATCTGTAATCATTTAAGGAGGACGTCCGTCATTAGCCTTCAGCCATATAAGTTTCCAGGTATTCATTCACTCTGCACAAACATTTAGTAGACCGTACTGCAGACGACGAATCACTGAGCTCCTCGAAAAGCCACACAATAAAAACATTCCGTTTTATGCAACCGACCGAGATATCTTATAAGTACGGTTTAGTCTGCCCGTTTGTTATGTCAATAACCGCCGACCGGTTAGCTCAGTTGGTGAGAGCACTGGACTACCGTGCGGGAGGTCGCGGGTTCAAACCCCGGCCGGACCAACACTCAGGGTGTTTAAATAGTTGAGGAGAAAGTGCTGCCTTTGTAATTACATCTGCAAACGGTTAGACTTTCTAGTCTTCTCGGACAAGGACGAAAAACTGTAGGCCCCGTCTCACAGCTCTCATTCTGATCTGTTCTTGTGGGAAGCTAAAGAGCACAAACCACTGTTCGAAAAGTGAAGGGGACGTAGACCCCGGCGGTGTGGTCAACCTTCATGGGTTGTGGGAATGGGCAGGGAGGGCGCCCCTACTGGGTAGGCCTGTACCCAGTAAAAGCTGAAAAACCCGAAAAGCCATATTATTTGCACAGGTAAAACTCCAGATCTCTTAGAAAAGCTGTTCACTCACCTCCTAGGGCCGGTTAAGGTGTAATAACTCTATTCCAGGTATAAATCTGCCTTATTCCAAAAGGTATTCCTGGAAATAAGGCAGATGTATCCCTGGAATAGAGTTATTACACCTTTTAGGAACCGGCCCCTGGTGAATAGCCTGCGTGACTTGCACTAGAAGCGCGCTCGTTTCCCCCTTCCTTTTCCCTTCCTAGCGCATGCCACAAAGGCTACCTGGTGAAAGGATTAACAGTTGGATTTTTCGAAGCAAATCGGAGATTAAATTTTGCCAGTAATAAGACTACTCAGCAGTCATCTATGTAAAGCGAGAGAAACGTCATCAACACTGCATAGATGTTCGCCATAATAGTTGAATACTTTATAGAGAGGCCGTTTGAGTTGGACTGTAGTAAACACCAGTTCTGACGATGTGGGTTCTGCAAGACCCGGATTTTAAGCAGACCAATTCGCGTGGTGCCGTCATCAAATGGTTCTAATATAGGCTGCTTGCAGATTGCCTCAAACCGCCATTGAACGTATGAGACCAAATCGTGACTCACAACTCTCGAATCAAATAAATAAGATGGTGTGCAAATGCTGAGTAAAGTTGTCCCCTGGCGTAATCCTCAGAGTCCCTGGGGTGGACCTCAGAGAGGGAGAAAGGTTCCTAGCTCCTCGCCATCTTCACAGAAACACCACACAAGTATAAAGGGTTAGGTGGGTTCGGATCCTACTCGAGGTGACTATTTCAGTAACTGACAGACAGTGATATTTTTTTTATGTCAGCCTTGCCCAGTGTCTCTTATAATGCCGTATGCGTCTGTTGCAGACATCATCTTAGAGACTCATTATGGTTCTGCGAGAGGAAAGCACCGTCGATCCCGCACAGCATTCTCCTACCAGCAACTTCAGCTCCTTGAAAGCACCTTCGCTAAAACGCATTATCCTGATGTTGTGATGAGAGAACAGCTCGCATCTTGGACAAATCTTCCAGAATCGAGAATTCAGGTATTAAAAATATTTGGAAGTTAAAGGTCCTTGATAAAAAAATAACTCTCTTCTCTTCTCGACTCGTTTCCCCTTTTCTCTTCAATTCCCGCCTCTTCCCATCTTTTCACTTCTTTATTCTGCTCTATAGTAATCTGGTGTTCTCTTCTCTTCTCTTAACTTAAGATGTCTTAAGTTAATGGGAACTGAAAAGAAATTAATCCGAGACAAAAAAAAAAAATAATAATAATAACGACTGTCAAAGAAAAGAGGGTCAAATTGCAAACTAGGGAAATTAACACACTATTCAAGCGTTCGTATTCAATCCGCAGAACGAGAACAAGATCAAGACGATTCATATATGGGACTGTGATGCTTCTTTTCTTTATACATGCTTATTTATTTATTTGCACATGTACACCTCGTTAGGAACATTTTAGCATGTACTGAGTGGCTTAGCCAAACGCAGAAGCCTATCGTTATCATTATCATTATCGTTATCATTACAGTAGAACCTGTATTAAGGACGGTGCCTGCTAATAGGAAGATATATTTTTCGCGGATTATAGCTATGCAAAAAAGTAGATGTTGGCAAGGGCTATTGAAAATCAAAAAGAAAATTGGGAGTAACCACGCATTTTCAGAGATAATTAAGTCCAAACCAGGAAAAAATAGAGACATAGTAGTTTTTTTCGAAAAAAAGATAATAAGAAATATTTCTCTGAACATAAACCAAGGCAACAACAAACCACAAGCTTTGAAATACATAACAATTGGTGATATAAAATATACTTTTATGTGATATTTATTACAAAATAATTGCATTGTTGCCATTTGTGGCCCTGATTTCTCTCTTATAATAGAGCAAAAAAAAAAAAAATATTTATATTTTTTGGGGCGAACTATGAAAAAGTCATCATGTGTTGAGTAGGGTTACCACTTTCATTTTATAAGGTAAAAAGTGAGGGTCACCACGCGTTTTTCAAAGCTAATATTGGTTATTTTCAATTTTTAAGGCACTGTTTTGGGCGCTCAAGACAATTTTTGCGCTACCCCCTCCCTAGTAAGTTAACTATGTGCATCTTGTTTCCTTGGGCATGCTGGAATATCCGATATGGCGGCAAAGGCCAAAGCAAAACGTTCTCTTGATTCTTCAGGAATTAGAGGGCATTTTTTCAATCAAGATGGCTTTGAATGCTCAGAAAAATTTCGAAGACGTTTTGAGATGAGCATTTTGCGTAACTTTCAAAGTTTTTTTTCCAGTATAACTTGCACTTTTTGGATCTGGCGAAGTGGAATCAGACAAATTAAACACGTAAGATCGCGTTTTCAACTTTTGTCAATTACTTGCACATTTGTTTGTTGTGGTTGTATTAACTTTCCGGAAGGAATTTTGAAATGCATAAAAAAAAATACGCACTTTGAGAGCCGGTCGCCATGATTCCTTGCTTCTGAATTCGATGAAAACATCTTTCTTTTTAGTATTGTCGAAACAGCAATAAAATCAAAGAATAAAACCGAAGCGGATTTGTTGTGTATTAAACCGTTATGTGTAGAACTCTTTCTTTATCAATCGATTCCTTTTAATAACTTTTTACAGCGATATGTTCTGATTATTTGCCACTTTACTTCACTTGATTTTCCGTGATTCGGTGTAATTTCATAAAACACGCCTCAATAACGCTTTCGTTTATGTACGGCATTTTGGTATAGAAAGCATGCTGCCAATCCTGCAAAGCTATCCGTTAATTCAAGAGCTTACAAAAATACGGTTATCATCAAAACAAACAGTCTTCCGAGGATACCGCGCGTGTAGTCGCGGGCGAGACAAGATGGTTGCGTGGTGCGCAAATGTATGCGCACTAACAATAGGAGGCACCTTCCTTACGCGGTCACCCTCAGGGAATGGCTTAGTACCGCTTAATACAGATTGCACAGAACACACGTCAAACACAGAAACGACATTTGTAACAGTTTATGCGCAAAGGCCCTAAAAAAAAATCACTTATAATTACTCCTGCACAGAATAGTAGAATGGTATGACAAAGTAGAAGATAGTGAAAAAGCGAACCAACAAAACAGCAACGCCAATGCAAGTAGATTTGATTTTAGAAAGTGGCCGTTTAATACAAGTCAAGACAATAAAAATGGCTTGTTGGGACTTAGTTAAGGGTGGAGGGAGTCAGCGGTGTTCCAAGATGGCGGGGAGCGCACTTACTAATCTCCGTACTCCCGTCGGACAAGTCTAACCTTTAAGCACCCTTTATAGTGTCTCTGACTAAAGTGCCCCTAACCCCAAAAATTTTTTTTTCGCCTAAATAAATCTGATTATCATTCGAAGTATTTCGGCGAAAGAATTATTGGATTTGGTTGAATCCTCGATTTTTTATGGACAGCCAAAGTCTCATTCAATTTGTTGCACGGCCGAGTAAAAGGGAGTCTGGGTCCAACGAGGTTGGTGACGTCATCCCGGGAACGATTGAAAGATAGCTTCTCAGTCAATCTCTGTTTTTGCAAGCGTTTGTTGGGGTCATCGAAGCAAATATTGGAGGGTAAAAACCTGGCAGTAGTCAAAATTGTGTTGGAATCATGTCCTCCTCGTCCTCGGAGTCAGAGTCAGACTATGTGTAGGGTGAAGACCAAATTAACTTCATTTCTGAAGTGGAACTAGAACGGAATCTGCGAGGAGCTCGAAGGAGCCTCATGGTTATGAAGACCAGGAATGGACAGCAAGATTCGCGGAAGAAGGGAAGACGAAAAAGATTAACTTCGTTTATAAGTGTTATCTGCCGTACCTCGTGGTTCTGTGTACGCTGCTGGTGAGCAAAAGCTTTGATTTGACATTTCAATCTTGAACGACCGAGTACCCGTGCATCGGCAATGGAATTGTGCAGCGGTTTGAAAACAATAATTGTTATTTTATATAAACGGCGCACATCCGACTTTAGATCGGTATTTTAAACGAACATCAACAATTAATTGTGGAAGTGCCTATTTATGGGAGAGTCTTTATTTATGGTATCTATTCAAAGAAGGCAAAGATAGATTTGACAAGAGAACGGAAAGTGAGCTCAGCCGACGCGAATTACGTGACTTGAGGATTAGCTGAACTTCTCGTTATCCTCAGGCAGTACTGTGAACGAAGTCAAGGCAAGGTAAAATGAAATAAATATAGCTTACTGCAATTAAGATTTGAGGCTACGTATCCGTCTAAACTGTTGGTTAGAAATAAGCGATCGCAACTTCGAGCGATCGCAATGCGAGAATAATTTGCAAATATCCGATGTAAACAAACTGACACAAATTTAGACGCGATTGGATATATTTTACTACATGTAGTTCCATTTGAACATGAAGTTCGAGTGGCACCAGCGTCTAAATCAACTGAATTCGGTGAAGTTAATCAATTTGATTTGTAAACACTTCAAGTTCTCTTAGCAGTCTACAATGTATTGATCAGTGACATGGGCTTCTGTCAGTGAATTAGCATGGCCTCTAAAATATAGTTTGATTGTTGACGTTGGAAACCGGTTTTAATAAAGCGCTTGTGTCGAAGACTGTAGGACTCATGAAGCCGAAAAATTTAAAGGAAGTTAGATTGATGAGGTTTTCCTAAAGGTACATATCGAGGGACAATTATTTTAGCTGCCATTACATTCTAGACTACTTTGTGTCGCTGCGGTTAAATCCTTTGTGTATCCGATACGCAGCACACCGAATATCACGATGCATTGGGAACGTGGTACATGCACATGTTTAGGTTGTATCACTATACAATAAACGAGTTTTAAAGAGGAGATCTTTTCACTGAACGGACTCATCGGAATTTTCTGTTTTCACCGTATAAAATTAGGGCATAAAATGCTTGTGAGATAGCCGATGGGAATATGTTTATTTCACGAACAGCCGGTCTGTTTTTGGCTTATTCGTTTGTAAAACATCAAATTTTCTCTTAGGAGAGACATGTTACAGGTGACAATACTATGAATATAAATTATCCGTTAGAATCATGTCTTCAGTATTTGCCCTCAGAGTTAGAATTATTGAGCTTCCTTCAAAGAACTTTGTAAGCGCAACAGAACTTCCGTTCCCGGGATGACGTCATACAAGCGCTGAACCCAATCTCCCTTTAACTCGGTCGTGAAACAAAATGCGGAGTTTTTGGTCGTAATTTCGAGACTTTACCGGGGCACAGAAAAGTGAAGATTCAACCGAATCAAAAAATTTTTTCACGGTTGTGCTTCTAATTCAGAGACGAATCATTTAAAATGAAAAAAATTTTGGGGGTTAGGGGCACTGACTTAAAGGATTAATAAGTATGTACATGCATGTACCGCGACCGCTAAATAGAGGTGACCTCTCATTTTCAGCACGTTTTTCCTTTTCCTTTTCTAGTTACTGTAACTAACTTAAAACTTGTGTCCGTGTCCGGCCGTGTTAATCCTATGTTGTAATTTAAAGTTTAAAGGTAAGGCCCCCGCGATGAGCTTATTTAACTCTTGGGGCAAACATGTAAAGCAATTTGTTTTAACTAACTAACTAACTAACTAACTAACTAACTAACTAACTAACTAACTAACTAACTAACTAACTAACTAACTAACTAAATAAATAAATAAATAAATAAATAAATAAATAATAAGTCACAGTAATTAAGGGAAGTAATTTTGGGCACTTTGACAACTGACCGGTGCCGCTTAATACAGGTTCGACTGCATTATTATCACCCCTAACACCATCATCATTGCTATTATTATTATTAGAAATAACGAGGACTAGTAAAAGCCCTATTTTTGGAATCCTTTGTAAGAAATGATCTCCTATGAACAACCTTGTTATATCCCAAGGAGGTCGGCATATCTTGCCAAGTTGCAAAATTAAAAATCCGCTTGTCTTTTAACTCTTAGGTTTGGTTTAAAAATAGACGAGCAAAGTATAGGAAGCAAGAAAATCCCTCAAAGGCCGACAGGAGTGGACACTCTGTCTACAAAATGGACAAAAATGTGGAGACCAATTACCCCGCCAGTGACGCAGAACGACAAAGTTCACTTCCGGTTCCACCAAGTTTAGGCTTTACAAGTGAAAACAAGACTGCCGTAGAAGCAAGAGAGGTTACAACCCAACATGGATCAGTACCAACTAATGAACAGTTAACAAACTACAGCGCTCAAATTTTCTCTCATCAAGGTCAGCCTTATACATTTGATCAGTATCCAGTCAGCACCTATGGCACCTCCTGGCATTGTTCTGGTGGAGGAATCTACAACGCTGCGGTGGATCCAGCAACGGAAATACAAGAACTCAGTTGCTCCTTTGGTGACAACGGCACGTGTCACGATCAAAACGAACTAACCTTGTGCTCGCACTGTAATATGCGGAAACCGACATCTTCCAGTGTTGACCTTTGGCGATTACAGGCAGGCTGGCAAAACAGAGGTTGTCAATGGACAGATCATTTCGTATGCAGACCATACTGAAGTCCAGAGCAGGACAGAAATCCTTTTTTGTATACTTTAACTTGAAGAAATCGAGAAATAAACCAGACCTCTGGAAAGTGCTAGTCAGTGGCATTCATCTGACTGGTCAAATTTCATTCAAAAACAAAACTTTAGATTAGAGCCATCGCTTCCATTACGGAAAAAAAAACCGAAACGTATTAATATGTTCTTGTTACGTCTCTGTCTGACATGGTAAAGCATGTCGGCTTATATAAAGTCAGTGGACGAGAAATACATGATGCCTTGCAATTTCACACCTGACTCGTACCCAATCGTCTCTCATTATGTCTCTACTTATTCGACCGGTTACCAATAACAAGAGACGACTGGGGACGAGTCAGATTTCACACCCTTTCTTTTGAAGAACGACAATTACATCCAGGCCTTAATTACCGGCTATCTGGTGTCTTTGATGCGAGAAGTGGTTGGCTTGAACATCTTCACGATCATACAGTCTTGTTTCCGATAGCTTTGTGACAACTTGCCTCAGCTGGTGATATACTGAAACTGTAGCCATTTTCTCTCTGCTTTCACTGTCTAAGACAAAGCGTTAGCTTAACTGAAATAAGGACATATTGAAAGACCCCTGATAAATTCTCATTTAGTTAAAATTAGTTTCCCTGCAATCATATGCTGTCGTTAATATTTAAACAACGCACTATTCTGATCCCCAAACAAGGCCGTCCCATTCTCTAGACTGAGGTGAACTCTCAGACTTTACAATCAACAGTTTTACAATTATGGTAGAAGCTAAGAATGTTATAAACTTAAATATTTCTCATTACTCTGATAATAACAGTAAAAATTCAAGTAAAAACTATGTCACATGCTAATCTGAATTATAACATTTATTAAAAAGGTGTTTCTTTATATGGGTCTTAAAAAGTTAGTAGCGAGCTGCTCTGTCTGATATTGTCAGGAAGAGAGTTCCATAGATTGGGCGTTGGTGCTACAAAAGAGAAACACCCTGTAACCATAAGTTACTAGTAGCTTGACAGGTGGTAATTTCAGTAAGTTTCGGTAAGTTTCTTTTATTCGATTATTTCCACTGAAATGTGAGGTCTAAACTCAATATCTGTCTCTTACAGAGAATAGTTATAAGAATCTCATTTGAACAAGAAACATGAAGTAAGAATAGCTATTTTTTACGATAAATATGGCATCTACGAACTGATCGATGGAACTATTTTGGACAAACCGTTGACCAAACGTAGGCAAAACGTTTGACACTCAAGACTCTGCATTTTACTGAAATTCATATTTTGCCCATTCTTTTCCTTCTCGTTGAGTGTTTTTAATTCATTACCAGACTTTTGTTATTTGTTGTTTGCTTGTTTTTTGAGATTTTGTCATTGGGAATAAAATTTGCGAAACTGTTTTGGAGGAGCCATTCCCGCTCAAAGATATGTGGAATTTCCCAGGAAGCAACGGGATCAGAATGTTGAGGTTGCTGATAAAAAGGGAGCTGAGCGAGCTCTTGTTTGCCTTTTCCCCCAAACTTCCTCTTTAATTTGCAAGCAGAAGAGCTGTTTTGTAATGTATACTCTCTGAATAAAGGATTCAGTTGAAAATAGATTTGTCCAGACTGCTCTGTATGAAAACATCCCAAGAAGTGGTTCCTTCAGTTTAATTCATTCCAATTTTTATTCCAAGCAGGAAATAATTCCTACTTCCCTAAAAAAAGAAAAAGAAATATAGACTCTTCTTATAGTTTCATTTTCGGTCAAATTTTACCAGATCGTCCTGGTCCAAAGCAGTAAACTTGTTCTAATTTGGCGTACATAGCAAAGTACACGGTTCACAGAGTTTATCACATCCATAAATAACTGACCCACATGCCCGCACTAGCTTGCGTGGCAGGTGATAGAAAGGGGAAGGGGATAGGGAAATCAGGCGCGCGTGATTAGATCATTGTGGTTGCGATATCCACTTTTCTTGTAAACAGATACTTGTCGTGCAGATTACAATGAGAAAATCATCATAATTTAGGCTTCCTTTGCATGGAGGTAGGAAGATCCTAGCACTAGGAAGATCCTAGAAGGCGGATCATCCTAGCGCCATATGTTTTCTGCATTCAGTTTACATGCAAAGGGTTGTACTTGGCCCTAGCGCGAGGATCTTCCTAGTGCTAGGATCATCCTACCTGAGAGGTAGGAAGATCCTAGCACTAGGAAGATCCTAGTACCATGTAAACTGCTTTCGCTAGGAAGATCCTAGCTAGTACCAGGGACAAAAACAACAAAAAAAAAAACAAACATGGCTGCGGCCGGGCGATCAGCGGGCTAAAGGAAGACAATTTCTTCGAAATTTCCGACCGAAATTTCTGCATGTAAACGAAACGAAAAGTTGGTTCGCCCTCTTGGATCTTCCTAGTGCTAGGATCTTCCTAGCTCCATGTAAGGGAGGCCTTAGTCACTATTCGAAACTCCAAAACAACATGATTGAGACAGGGGAGTCAATAGCTGGCCTTAAAAATTGCAGCTAGAGCTACTTCTAATGATCCAGTGTAGCAGAAGAAAACGGCTAGATCAATAGCAGCCTTGGGTGTTAGACAGTACTTCCTAATAAATCTATTTTTTAACAGAATGTTTTTAGCTGGTTTGTGTATGCATTGGCCTATATTCAAAACGATATCGAAGGTCATGTTGAAGTTGGTAGACTACGCAAG
Organism: Pachyseris speciosa; assembly: GCA_016490735.1. Taxonomy (NCBI): domain Eukaryota; kingdom Metazoa; phylum Cnidaria; class Anthozoa; order Scleractinia; family Pachyseridae; genus Pachyseris; species Pachyseris speciosa. Next base: position 968,699 of record JAEMWC010000173.1, on the reverse strand, counting down.
CTACCGTGGAGGAAAAAATGACTGACGGGCAACCTTGCGTTCTAATGAGTCGTCAAAATGGTCCTGTACCAGGTTGTGGCAAGTGAAATGCCTACGGTATCAAGTGTGCAATAAATAGAGATTACTTCATGGTTGGTGAGTGCGTACGATTTTTATTCACGAGTTGTGAAGAATCGAAAACGAACGAGTGAGCGCAGCGAACGAGTGAGTTTGCGATTCTTCACAACGAGTGAATAAAAATCGTACAAGCGAACCAACCATGAGGTAATTTGTTTATTATATATGTACTGAGATATTACAAAATAATGTTAACAACTATCAATTGCGCGGTGAAATCAACACAAAGACCACAACGAGTTGCGAATGATTTTATTCGAGCAAACTGAACGTACAAAACTTCCTACAACATTAAAGTTATTCAATGACTCTGAAGAAAGTGGAACAAAGTCTACTTTTAAACGATTCTTTAACTTTAAATAACAATGAAAATTTTCAGCTTTAAATATCGCCGTTCAAAACCGTAACTAAGATATAAAATTTGAAAAAGTTGACTGTTTTGTAAATCTAATTATAGTAATGCATGCATTCTAATCAGAGTCAGAGTCCAGTACTTTTAGCCTTTTGTACCTCTTTGGAGAAGACTTTACCTCAACTTCTTGGATTGCCAACTTCGGGGATTGATTGAGGCTGTTAATAGAAATGCTGAATTGACCTCCATGAATAACAGCGCCCGTGAAAAGCGACATCGCTTGTTGGTGATGATCTGCCGCCGAGCGACCCGCCGAGCTAGCTGAAGGATCAGTGGAGCATTCTCCAACTTGAGATGAATTAGTTTTCTCTAAGCTATGCACATTCCCGGACATCAGTTCACTTAAAGTACGAGACATTTTTACTTGCTGTTTTTCAGAAACTACAGAATAATTTGTCACACTTTGAAGATTTTTATGTCCCGACAGTTGAATAATATCTGTCGCTGGGATGTAGTTGTTTGTTAAAGTTTGGATCATTGTTTTGCGACCGCTATGGTTCTTTACATTGGGCCCCAGCCCGGCTTTTTCTGCCATTTTTTTCATTAACGAATTCAGCTTGTTCACGCCAACGGTTGACTTTTTAAACCATGGTTTAGAAGAATCTTGTTTTTTACAGTTATTTACTGCTAGATAAAATGGCGCGTTGTTGTCGTTCATTTCCGACGGTCTTTTCTCCGCGTAGAATTTGTAAACAGTGACGGGATCTCTTTCACTTCCCTGAACCGAAAACATTTTCGGTTTTATTTGCCTGACATCTCTGGGATTTTCTCCGGTTCGAGTCTTAGTTTGTCTCTCAGTATACTCTAAAAATTCCTCGCCATTTGTAGTTTGGCGTAGTTGCACATCGCCCCAACACGTCTCTGTGTTCCTTACAACCACGGAGACCGAAATAGACTGTGTTGTTGAACCAAACTGTATTCAGTAGAGCCTCAGGAGTTGACTTTCCTAACAATCCTTTGTCATACAGCAGTTTTGTGTCGTCTTCTGTGAGGGGAACTGAAGCGTTTGGTTTATCGCCTTTGCCTTTCTTCTTGAGATCTCTTTGTTTTGATTTTAATGCCGTTCGTGCTTTTTCAAACTCGACGTCTCTCATAATGCTGTAGCCGTAATTCTTCTTCTTTAAATACCGTTCAAAACTGGCCATCATAGCACGCAAGGAAGTGGGTTCGTAATCTTCGTTGTTTTCTTTCTTTCTTACTGTTATGATAAATTCGCTGATGAATGAACTCAGTTCGTGTGGGGGAATTTCTTCTACAGGCCTTGACTCATCTTTTAGCCTCAAAAACTCCTTAAGCAAAGCAACATTCTGTTCAGTTTTCTTCCTGGTGTTTTCGTTTTCTTGTCCTTCAATAAATTCCTCTACTGAAGTTATATCTGCAAACCTTGAATTGCTCGAAGAAGACGCCATGGTTTTCCTTTTGCCTAGTGACGCCGTCAGTGAAAAGCGGGAAAATCGATACGATTTTTGTCACTAGTGAAAACTTTCGTCTGCGGGTTGTGATTGGTCATACGGTATTTTTCACTAGTGAGAAAAATCGTACAACCAATCAGATTGCGTGTACTCTGCAACGCATCATTTTTATTTGACATATTCATTTTGCAGTAAATCTCAGTACATATATAATAAACCCTTGTATCTTCCGACTTCCAATTTCAATTCATGTTATGCATAAGTGGGATGGATAGAACCATAATTTTCCTTGTAGACCTCTAATCTCCAACAAGAAATTAAATCCTATTTGTGATTAGCAGTAAAATCAAACTGAGAAACTGACAATTCGGGGTAATGTCGCTGACCTATACTGATGGCCGAATAGAGAAAGCTGCCCTACCGTTCAGAGGAGGAGGCACTACAGTGGTCGAGTCGACCAGCTGAAACAGCAAGCGGGACCGCGGATCCATAAGGTGGACGAACACTGAGACCAAAGCTCAAAAATCGACTAGACGCCTATGAGACAAAGTGCGGCAACGGTAGCAGTACCCGACGTGTGCAGGCAGCACGAAGTAAGGAGGAGTGAGGGGCACTAAAAGGAGGCCAAAGTGTACCTCAAAGAAAAGTATGCGGACTTTGAGCTCGGACATTGCTAGGCTCGCAGAAAAACTTGTTTAGCTTTCGTTATTCGTTGATTTCAAAACATAGCTCTTAGTTTATACTTTCGCCTTAAGTATCTGTAAGTATAGGGGGATGTAGTATCGTACTGTTTAGGACTGGGACTGCCACGTCAGAGGTACACTTGGGCAGCAGGCTCGGTGGCCCAGACGTGTTTGGGTTCGGCCATTTTGGAGCGATGCTTGTAGCATGTTTTTGGATCATTAAACATTCGTTCTTTCTTAAGATTTTCTTTCTCATGTCACTGTCTTTCTCAGTGCATGTTTCACTTTTGGTTTGTAAGTGTGCAGCTGTGGTACACTAATACAATGCTTAATCTATTTTCCAAATTCCATACATTTAAACGTACAAATCATAGAAGATGCAGTGTGAACTATAACTACTCAAGCTCATCAGTGCAAAAGACAGGGAAATTCAACTTTCTGTAAAACTGTTAAAATGCATGGGTGAGAGCGCTCGCCTTTCACCAATGTGTCCCGAGTTCGTTTCCCGGACTCGGCGTCATAAGTGGGCTAAGTTTGTTGGTTCTCTACTCTGCCCGAGAGGGTTTTCTCCGGGTACTCATCATCATCATCACCATTATCATCATTATTATAATGATATTATTATAAATAATAATAATTTATTCAAGAATATCATGAAGAACATATTTACAACGAAACTATTTACAAGGATAAATGCTGTTTAAAAAAAACCCACTCTCAAATTTTTATGTACACTTTCAGCAAAACTAAAATTTTCGTATTTCGAAATTGTTGTGTTCATGTTCAACATGAAGCTTTAAAATATTTGAAAAAAAGTAATGGGTCGGCATCCAGAAAATGTGAAAAAAGTAGCCTAAAAAAGTCGAATAAAAATGTTTACAAATATTATCTATAAGTATGTAAAACAAACACAAATCTAAAAAAAAAAACATTATTATTATTATTATTTCCCACGTAAATTATAATTCTATAAATCACTCCCCCTTTTGTTTATCGTTTAGCGTAATAACATTGCATAGAACCGGGTGATCTTTAAGTGGTAGCACAAATACATTTACAAGGATCGCATTCAAAATAAGTGGCAACCTTCCTGTCACCCTTGTTGGATTCTTGTTAGCGAGCTTAACCTTTCATTCAAAAGAGTGCCAAAAGGACCAAAAGTCAAAACCATTAATTGGATCTATCGAAATATAAACACTTTAATTGAAATACAGGTCACACTCAGTGTTTTCATCCAAACACGTACAGCAATATGATCAGTGACGGGGTTAAAAATGGCACAGAGGGAAAAAACACTACAATAAGGGTTCGTTGTTGTTCTTGAAGTAACAGATGCTACGAATTATTCATGCTGCGTTGACTTTAGTAGATAGCTTTACATGGTTTTCTTTCTGTAAAAGGCATAATGCATGAGGCCTTTGCTACAGCAAAATTTGGGCGTTCAAAAAAGGTGAAATGTATAGGATTGGACGCAGTTTCGCTACCGGAAGACGAATTTAATTAGTTCAGTTGAATTCTTTATCAAGTTATTGACAGGTGATTCTTCGTTTGCGAGTGTTGTGGGGAGGTTCGTAAACCTCCCTTTGGACCTCCTCTAAATTCGCTGGACACTCTACAGATTACACTGTAAGAGCAGACCCAATTCTAAGCTGGATCAAGCAAAACTTGAGTTGGTACTTTAGGGAAAGTTAACTTTCTTTACACTTCCTTGGTCCCTTCCTGATGTCCATGGAGATTCATTATTTTAATTGTTGATCTTCGTATCGTGCGATTGAGCGGGAAGGTAAGCGAGATTAGAATCTGATATTCAACACTACTGCGCAATAAGTGTGCAGGAAAAGATCAAAAGCGTGTTCATGTACGTTTATGTCTAGAAGTATCGTTGGAGGGCTTTGATTTAAGCTCAGTGTTTGCATGAAATACATCCCGTTACGACATGAAGTGAGATTATCTCACAGAAATGCATGGTAATGTGAGATCAGTAATGGGATCATGGCATGAGACAGAGAAACCACCAGCTTGTTTCTCTTGGTCCTCGATAGGAGGAGACAAGGGATGTTGTTAGCTGGCTTAATTTGTCAGTACCAAAGACAGAGGCTTTTGAACTGTCTCAGTATATATAGGACACACGTAGAGTATTTATCAAAAATGAAATAAATTTCAAATTTCGATCTTAAACAGCGGATTTTGTTACATTGTTTTTTTTTTTTTTACTCCAAAACTGCAGCTCGTAACCGCTGGTATGTGCATACAGGTGTCATCTGTTAAGAAGCACCCTAAGAAAACATTTTGACGCCACTGATTTCATTCGCACGCTCCGTTACTGTTGTCTTTGATGTCATACGTGTTTATATCGTCGATGCTAGGTGAAGACAATATATTATCGCTATTTCTTTTATCTATCGGTTTGTTACATGAAATTTCCTAGCCTCGCTTGTTGAAAACAAAACAATAAATGAAATAAATAGATAAATAATCGCCAATTTGAATTCAGTGGGCCCTTTTGAAGGGTAAGAGTGTGTCGACTGAATTTTGTGATGGTCTTTTGGACCGGGTAGCATTCAAGTTATATTGTTATTGTTACTACTGTTATTATTGTTATCATCATCATCATCATCATCATCATCATCATCATCATCATCATCATCGTCATCATCATCATTATCATTATCATCATCGTTATTATTATTATTATTATTATCATGATTATTATTTTTAATTAATAATAATAATTTCGTTATCAACAAATTCTCTGAAATCTCTCTAAAATATATGATCTACTGGAATGCTAAAAATGATAATCCGTACTGAAATATATAAAAAATATTACGAAAAACTTCATATTTAAAGGCATCAAATAAAGAATGGAAATATACTTTTTAAAAAGGAAGAAAAGGAAAAAATTATCTAAGATGTTTGTATTTTCAAGGTGACGGCAATAAATTATTATTATTATTATTATTATTATTATTATTATTATTATTAATTTCTACGTAAATTCTAATTTCTTACAAATCATTCCCACTCTTGTTTCCTTGTTTATCGCAACAACATTGCACAGAACCGGATGATCTTTCAGAGGTAGCACAATTATTATTATTATTTTACTTCACTTTATTACTTGCCCACATTTACCTTCTAGGGCCAGAACCAAACCATGGTTCTAAGGCACTAGAGGAGTGTTTCTTCAATTTACTTGATTGAGAGGACCTTTCTCAGAATGTGTGCTGTTCCCAGAAGTGCTGTTTTCTGGATTTCATGTGGGTTATTGTTGCCTGGGATTTCGCGCAGCTGTTTTTCAGTGCCTTTCCTAATAACTCCAAGGGCACCTACGACAACAGGGATTATCACTGTTCTCATCTGCCACATACGGGTTATTTCTATCTCCAGATCTTTGTATTTAGACAGTTTCTCTGATACTTTAATGGAAGTGTTATTATTATTATTATTATTATTAGCATTTCAACAAAGGATTAATACAGTTTTCTCATAGTTCGTAACTTAATAATTTTGCAATTATTTATTGTTTTGCAAATATTGGAATTGTTAAATAAATTTTATTATCATTATATTTAATAAATTATTAGTTATTATTATTACTATTATTATTATTATTATATAAATTATGCCGTTTGGATTTTTTCTCAAGTTTTAGCTACCTGATAAACCTTATTAAAATCATCAAGCAGGCCGCAAATACAATACGACAAACAAACACTCTACTTATATTCAAGAGAAAAACGTATGCATGATTACCATAAAAAAGTCACAGCTAAACCATTGTTAAAGAAAAACAAGTAGTCAACCAAAGCAAAATTATAAAGCGAAACAAACAAACAAACAAAGAAACCTTCAGTGCGAGCCTGTGTTCTTTTTCAATGGGTGCGGTTTTGCTTTTGCGAAATTCCTGGAGTTGCATGATTGAGGACTGAGATGACTCCGCGGCATCGTGTCGTTTACCAATGCGTTTTCAACATGTTCATAGCTCCTAAATATCGCAGTTTCCTGGTGGGAACGTGAGCATGGTGAAAATGTATTTGTTTTCTTTTTACATTAAACGATATTTCTTTTATCGAAAATATGAATCAAATGGCTCATTGTACATTTAATAGTAACTAAAGCTTTTACGACGTATAGATTATAGTTTTCGTGTATTCTTTAACCCTTCTTTAACCGTTTTAAAATTTGAGTAAATGCAAGCCGTCGTTGGTGACAAATGTTTTGTGTGACAAATGTACGCCATATCCTAATCTTATTAAATTGTAATTTACCGCATGATTTTGCGAAAGCAGTGATGAACGGAAGGATTAGGAAGAATGCTGCGACAAGACAGCAGGAATATTTTTTAATCCTAGTTGACAAACACCCCAAATCCGATGCATGTAGTGTTTAACCTGACAAAGCAGAATATCCTACGTAAAATAAGTAGTTTTAGTCTACTTGGCGATCATCAGATAGCAGACGAAAGTGTCGCAAGTTGGTCTATGCGATGAAACGTGAAGGCTTCTTATTCTGAAAGCATGCCGATGTTTACCCGCACTTGATTAATTGTCATTGTGTGTTCACCGGATTGGGTTCAGAGGAGAATTCAAAGCTCTTATATTTGGCTGATATGACCCAGAAAACAAATGTACAACTTCCTAATCCTATTACTGGAGGTTGGTGCGTCCTTAACTGCACGGGTACTCGAGGAGCCTTGGAAAATATGAACGGAAAACCTCTAACTTTAAGTGACAGTAATTAATTTTCTTCAGCTGTCAGTGTGTCTTGTCAATGTGTCACAGAGAAGGACAGCTTGCTTTCAGCTTAACAAAAACACAATTAGCGACAACAAAAATATATGTCTCTATTTTTGTAAACATGCTGCAAAAACTTCACCGGATTTCACACTGTATTTAGGCCCTTTGTTGGCAAAACAAGAAAAGTCCTTTTGGACGTCATACGAAGGTTGCTGTAATAACTTCGGATATCGTAAAATTTCGAGAGGCCCACAGTATCACACGAGAAGAATACTGTTCTTGAGTTTTACGTTTAATGATCACAGGGTTTGGCTTTGAGAGAAGACTTACTATTAAAGAACTATACTACGTAAATGAGGTCACGCCTGTCTCAAGGTTATTAGGAGTGAAAGGGTTAATCCTTGCTAACGCTTTTTGGCGACCTATGCTCTCCTCTGGATGGCCCCAAAACCTCTGTGTTCAAAACATGACACCAATTAAGAACTCCCAGGATTTAGCAAGCGCACTTTACAACGCTCTAAGTTATGAAAGACGTGCAATGGCATCGAATTTTTGATAGTCGCGGCAACTGGACTGGTCAGGAGACAGTAAGTATAGTCGACTGAGACATCTTTCCCAGCTCCGCGTCAGCTATGGAAACACTCACTCACCGAAATCACTCTTTAGCAAGCAAGCGACTTTTCCTACATGGAGTTAGCAGCTCAAAGAGAACAAAGACAATCACCACCTTCGGTGGGGCAACAATCAAAGAAATTAACTTACCATCAATCAATGACAGATCTGCTTTGTGCCAAACACTTGAAAAGTGTAATATTTTTCGATTCAGGCTCAGTGACTTGGCTTGTCTGGTATGCCACTCTTGTACATCCACATTAGAAAAAAACGTCTTCTTGCAAAGAAGTAATCAGTAAACTTTGGTTTGACAAACTGGGTTTACTTTTTACTACCTGGTAGAGGTCATTTGTTTCTCAGGGTAATTGATGAACAACTTAACCTGGATAAATGGGATGTTGGCCAAGTTTTCACCACGATGGCGGAAACCGAAGTAGTTTACAAATGTCCTCTTTTTCATTCTATAAATATCCTAGACTTTTCTAATATCAAGGGATAGGTTTGAGTTGACAAACATAACCCATACGTAAGGTATCAATCTAAATTGGGAAGGTCCAAAAAAATATCAAATGTTATGTAAGGACGCATGAACAAACAAACAATGCCTTCGTCTGCTGCGTCCGAAAAGAAACTGCGAAAATAATTACTTGTACTCGAAGCTGTAAGTGTGTGTATAACACGAGATGGATGTGTTTCGAGGGCGATTGTATCTACTTCCTGATAAACAACAAGACCCGCCCAGCTTCGGAAGATAAAAGGATTCCAGGCTATTGAAGTTGACGGCACATTTCAGTAGAGTCTCATTTGCGGTTCCTGATCCTTCCTCCAGGGTTCCTTTCTTTAATTCGCAGCTCAGCTGGCATGGAAATGAAATATTCCCCATTTACCGTGACGAGTATCCTACGGCACGATAGCTTCGCTCCTAATCGAGGTCACTTCACGAGTGTCAGAACACATCAAGCAGTAACTTATCCGCTAGCCACGATGTCGTTAGCGGAGCGCTTGGCAGGTTTGTGCCCTTTTTCCTATTTTCCCCCTCTCGTAGTGTTCTTTACATACACGTCATTGTTATTATGTAAAAGAATTCGAGTTTGAGGCGACAGGGTCACTTTGACCTGTGCTATGTTAAAAAAAAAAAAGTTACACAAACACGACGACAATGAAAGGTTTGTTATCATTACAACGAACAGAAAAGAACGCCCAGACGACAGTCTTGAGTTCTCCGGTATCTTTGGCTGACGATATTTTATTTATGATAGTGCAGGCTTAATCCTTCCTTTTTTGGGAAATTCATGTTTTGGTGTTGAAGCCTATTTTTTCACACCGGTTTAGTGACTATTACGTTCTCGGAACCAAATATTAATCGGGATCGATGACAATCGTCCCAGCTTATAGTGGGATGAGGCAAGACTTAAAGCGATTTATTTAAACGTAAAGCCACGAAACTAGGATCCGTTAAGAGTAAACACAAATAACTGAGCAATTATTGAAGTTAAGTGTTGTTGAATTGGAAAGAAAAACCTTTTTAGTCTCACAGTCTTTGCGGCGAGAACACATTGCAAAAGGATCTTCTGCAATGTGTATGCACCACTCTCCTGAATCGTGTGCTTTGTTTCTGATTTCATATGTCGTTTGTTATGATCACTAAAATATCCTTTTAGTGCTGTAGTCCTCGAGAAAACAGCCGACAGGGTTTGTGGCTCTTTACAGCTCATAAGACGCTTTGTGGTGTGATGATTGTTAGTTTAGAACCTAATAATCTATCGATAAGTGTAAAACCTTAAACTAGTTTCCAGCAGAGTTAGATCTCTGGAGACTAACCTTCTAATTAGTTACTTCGCAATAGCCTCAGAAGCTCTCAAGTTTATAATCAATAGGCACGTTCATGAAGCGAAGAAAAAATATCTGAATTTCGAAGACATAGCCGTGTTTATCGTAGTTACACCACGATAACGTATGTATATCTATATACATTTTCATACAAAGGAGGATCTTGTGGTGTTCTTTTCGCCACAGGTACCGTTCTCGGTCTTAACTCAAAGTTATTCTTTTAATTTTCTTCTATGAGCTTGCATAAAAGAAATGTAACCAAGTATAATAATGCTTTCACTCTGATTAAGGTCAGAAGATGCACAGTAACTGCGTTACGGAAATATGTCTTGGTAGATGCAGCTTCCAATTTGACTGAATGATTTCTCTGTTTTATGTTGAATCAGTCGTGAAATGCTCGGGTAAAGCAATTCTTTCTTTGCTTGGAATAACGGACAAGACTTTTGCCGTTTTCTTGGACAAAATATCGATGGTACAAAAACAGAATACATTCAAAGCAGATTTATAACTTGTGAATGAATTACAAACCTCCATGTCTCAGTGATGTCTGGCTGTTTGATTAGTCTGTACTGTTTAGACGAAATCATTTTGGAACGTTTTTTCTCCAGTTTTTTGTTAAAGAAGATTTCAGTTTTTAGCAGGTGTGTTTCAGTCTGAGTCAAGCTGCGCTCGAAGCTCATTTAATTCATAGCACTCAGTGTACACTGTTCATAATGCAGCGGGATTGATGCGGGTAGAGTTAACTCTGCTAGCGGTTTTGCACGGTCTTTTGGAGTTAATTATTGCAACTGTACTATCCACGTTTCATGCCAAATCTCGTATATCTAAACAGACAGGGAATAACATGCTTTTCAGTGGCTTTTCTTTTAAGCATTTTAGTATGGGAAGAACTGCGTTCTTAGTACACGCGATAGACGCGTGTTTACTGAAAACTTACAGCCGTACTTTGTAAACCGGCGATATCTTCAATCTATTTCATGATATCACTTCGGGTATAGCTCTTTCTTTTCCAAAGTCTTGAGAGATTTCTCAACTGGAATCGATGGATTCAGTTAGCTAAAGGGGTCATCATCATTGTGAAAAAGTTGAAAGACAATAGAAAGCCTATCCTTCCCCATAGCAGAACTCACTCCACGCCCTTTCGCCCGGTAGGGCCTGTATTTCACGCATATTAAAAGACTTCGCTGAGACTCTCTTTTCAAGAGAGATTAGCTGTAAGCGCGCCAGGTGATAAGCTGCAAATATGTATTTTAGCTTGCGTGTGTAGATGTAACATTATTTTAAGTCGTTTTACGACTTAGCAACTTGGCATTTCGAATGAGCTGTCTTCTGCGGCTCCAAAAGTCGTGAGGGGTTAATCGGTGATGACATGCCAAGGCGCCTTGTTTACGCACTAAGTTGTTTTGGGTGGTCGCTTGATTTTGAAAATGAAAAAAAAAAAAAAAAAAAAAATTGATTTCCTTAGGAATTTAATTCCTCTCATCATTGACGGGACGAAATTTTTGAACGATGGCTCATGGAGTTCTGAAAGCATTTTCAGTGAGATCGTTTTTGGAACTAGAATTTGAAAAGGCGGCAACGGAGGCCATCTTAATTATATGGAGACATATGTTATATGCTTAATTCGACCCCCTTCAACGCAAAACGATTTCTACTTTACAGGGTCACAATGTTAATCCGTATATATTTCTTTTTGATGTGACCTTTTCGCTAAGCTAGCATTCCCATACGATTTCTTAACGTGTGGCATACATGTAAAACTGTCTACAACGTCCTCGTTCCGGCTTGAGATGTCTCGTATCAACATCTGTCCATCAGAACCGTATGCATGCGTGGACGTTTCTGGAACGCACACAAGATAAATTAAGCGAGTGTTTTCAGTTCACAACCTCTACTATAGCAATGAACAACAAATGGCTTGTTTTTTTTTTACCTTGCGCTAGAAGAATGCAACTTAGCTAATCGTTGCTCTTCTCTGCGGCTTATTGACTCGGGAATAAATCATAAATCAAACGTAACTTAATCGTACTTTTCCTAAAACAATGCCCGAATTCTGCGTGCGCTTTTCAGCGTTTAACTTGATTACCTTTGCCATGCCAATCATCTCCTCGCATAACATTTACTTAGTTAGCCAAAATCCTCTGGCGCATTGGAACACGTTTTAGGTGATTATAGTTGTTTGCTTGATGTTTTTTTCCTAACCATCACTGTGCTTTAAAGAGATAGTAGGGTTGTTTGTTTAGTTTATTTCTTTTGAATTCCACGGATGTATCAGCTGTGAGTTTACAGCCATATAATCTTAACTCCCTGCTGTTGTTCGCAAACCTGTAGCCTGCAAGCCAACCCTCAGGCGCTCAAGTTTCTCCATCTGGTAACTAAATAGGTTGAACGATGCGACACATTCCGCATTTCGTACGACGTTGCATTCTGACAACAGTGACGAGTTAGTTTTGTCAAGTCTCTTTGAAGAACAGAACAGGCAGAACCAATCCGCAACTCCTCATCACTTACAACTTACTTGTGTCTACTCTAATTCATGTTTTCAACGCTCCACGCAAGGAAGAACCTGTCGGAGGACGCATCTGGATTTTGGGGTCGTTTAGTCTTCGCGAAAGAAGATGGAGGAGGTTCATTTTCACAACTATGCAGATGGTAACACTGTTTTTAGACTTTACAAATTGTGCTCACTTAAAGAAACAGTTTCTACTACACACACCATTCGGTATAAATGCCGTTAGACAAAACGCGTGCTAATGTTTTGTTTTCTTCGCTGACTTCCCTTTAAAAGGTTTGCAATTAGAAAGAAAAGATATTGAAAAGCAGGTGATTGTACTATTAAAATTTGAATTGGTAATGGACACTCTGTAACTTTCTGATACACTTCATTTTGGCTGAACTCAATTCATTTGTTCCAAACCCATTTATTGTTTGTAACGAACGAAGAGATCACTCAAAGAAAACAAAAGCATCTTTTCTCAGACTCTCAGCAACTCTTTGGCGGATATATGATCAACTAAACGACTAGAATAGATTAAAGAATTTTAATATGAAAAACCGTTCATCGCTATGTTCAAATTTTGCAACCTACAAAACAATCATTTGACGGGGAGAATTTTACAAATGCAATAATGACTAAGTAAACGTGATTAGAGCTTGGGAGCAGGAAGAGTAATTACTCATAAGTTGCCTTCAACGCTCACAAGGTGGAGTAATTCCATCATCCTGCTCGAGATGCAATTTGTCAAACTCGACAGTTGCCTCTCGCCGATACGATCAGCTTGGAAAGTAGGGCGCCGAGTACTAAGGCCCGACATTTTGTACGTGCTTGTTTGCCTTTGTAAAATGATTAATTGCCTTGGAAGGAATCCTTGTCGGCGGAAATGACACCAATTACTGGGTCATGACCAAGTGCTGCTAAGAGATCATTATATTGTGTATTACTTATCATCGAATATCGGTGTGCATTTGCAAAGAGAAAAACAAATCACTCTCAGTAAGCTACATTCTTCTCTGTTTTACGAATTGAGAGACCTTTCCCACAGCCCACATAAGACATTAGCGCATCATTTTGGACCACGTTTCGTCCATAATGTCGCAAAGGCTCATGCGGCTGACGGTTTCTCTTTCATATATATTTTTCTCTTTTCCAACACACTGTTTCTTGAAAGCCGGCACTTAATGGGGAGATCCATGGGGAACAAAAACTATCAAAGAAAGGCATTTAGTCTCCGATCTATCATCTACTTAAACTTGAAAAAGAATCAAAACACAGAATCAAACCTAATTCAGCTAAAAGAAGGTCTGCGTAGGAGGCTACTGCTAAATCAAACACAACGAAACATATATTCACATATTTCGGTCATATTTCGGCATATCTGAGTTTCCGAAGGTAGA
>JAEMWC010000173.1:880000-947500 GCA_016490735.1 Pachyseris speciosa | reverse complement strand
CTGTCCGATAGCAAACTGTCCGATAACAACTTGTCAAGTGAATTAGTGGAAAATAAGAGTTTTTTAAACCAATCACAATCGAGGAAATTGCAATTTTTATGATAAACGATGTTACTGAACTGTTTAGTGATACTCTGCAAGAGCGCTTTGACGTTTGTCTGTGAACGAAACATCTTAGTGCGGTGATTGAAATGAAATCTAGGAGCAACAAGTTCTTCCGGCAGTTATATTTGTTGCAACAAATTGGTGACTAAATACTCATCTTGAGTTTGGCAACCATCACTGGTGAAGGTAAAAGTTCAGATATATAACGCACCTTTAACGCGCCTGTTGGTCTGTTATGAACATAAATAGACGGCATGGAGTCAATTTCACCACAACAAGCCGAAGCAAGAAACCATAAAATTCCAAAAATAAGGGGCTTATATTTTTCAAGGGAAGTTTTTTGAGGGGCTTATAGGTGGAGGTGGAACGGCTAGGAGCAACAGATGGAGTTTGGGTTTAGGGTGGTAGGATCACACTTCAATGCAATTACTCGTTTGGCTATCCACCAGGCGAGAGTGAATTGTGAACTACGTAAACAACCATACAGTGTAAATCATGAAACTTGAAACCATAATGACGGTAACTCCCGGATATAAGCCCCCAGAGGTAGGTGCCTTCCTAATTCAAGTTTCTTACGAAACAATTGAGCACTTTGGCCCTTTTTCACATGCTCGCATCCGCCTTGTCAAGGTAGCACAACACTTAATATGGGAACAAACTTTCTGAATTAAGACAGGCCCGACCGAAAGAAGAACGCTTTTCACTTCGACCATAGCCTCATGCCTTACATATTTAAGAAGAACACCTTTTGGCCGAGAACTGGGATATCACACACGTCACACTAGATTGAATGACCCTTTAAATTAAACTGTATCTTGTATTTCAGCAATTAAGACCTTCGTCATTCATTTAATTGTACGGCGAAATTATGCAGTTTCAAATTTAAAGTTATAATCCCTTTTCATATTCTGTCAATAAGAACTCCATTTCAAGTGAAGTCAAGTCTATTGTGTATATACACTTAGCTTTAGCGAGAACACTCTCACCAGCTAGTTTGCAGGTATAACACAGAAAGTAAAAGTGAAAAGAACTAAATTGGAAATAATGCGTACAACAAATAACTAAGAATAATATAAGATTAAAAATTAAGATTTAAAATCTATTTACATGAGACTAGATACAACTTTTTATAAAGTAAGGTTAAGCTAAAACTAATTAATAATACAAGGTATAAAATATAACGGTCATATCAAACCTGAAGAGTCTAATTTTCTAATAGTATTTTTAAGGACATTGAAAGATCGAATAGTTCTATTTGCTTGCAATTGCTTGATTAGGAGTAAGGATGGAGTGTGGAACTTTAGGGGTATTTATTTGCCGACCAATCTCTACTGATTTGTTAATATTTAAGCAACAGACCACAAGTTTCTATGGTTTATAGGCTGATAAACCACGCGAGATGTTGGAAGAAACTTGTGGTCTATTGCTTTTATATAATAACTCAGAAGACGCACGAAATGAGTTTACTGGCACAATAAACCATAGCTGATTGACTAATCAGCAGAGCGCGTGCATTGATTAGGTTATTGTATAAGATATCATATACAACATATACAATCTAGTTTGTTTGGATCAACATTTATATGTTGTGGCTACTATATATTGTTCCTGCCCCTGACGTTTGTTTCCAAAACCCCCGAGTCAGCTTTTCCCAAACAATATGATTCCAATCATTTCGTGTTGAAACACATAAACTCAGTCCAGAAGGTCGGTTTTATAATCCGTTCCTTACCCCAGCATTCAACGAGCTGCAACGACACCTTAATTTATTTCTCGAGATAAGTCACTTCCAAGTCAGCCGAGTTACAATGCCAGTAGTTTTACTCAGTCTCCCGTGACAAACGATTCAGTGCTTCATAGCCGTTTTACTAGACTCGTAACATTACTAAGAACTTTGCACGTGACAAATATTATACAATTGTTGTTAATCAGTTGAATGTAAAGAGCTGGCTAACAAGCTGGCAACGTATGCCTAATCAAACAAGCACATAAGCATAAAGTCTCTCACTCTCTGCAGTAAAAATATTTCTTGTTCCAAAATGCTATTTAATCAGCAAGTCAAATTATAATCAGTTTGTCTTTCAAGTTTGAAGCTTGCCGTGTTATTTATCCCAAGCAAAAGGATCATTTCAGGGAATGCAGACTTAGCGCCACGCGTTTAATTAAATCGATCGCACAGAAACCGCATACACGCCCTCGGGCGGTTCCTTTGTAAACGCACGGGACTACCTGCTTACTCACCTACTAAAGTTCAAAGTCACAACCCTGTAATCACTCCCGAAGGCACCCTAGCCTGCTCCGAAAAATCATATTTACTCATCAGCAAAGTACTGAGAAGTGATAAAACCTCACAGGAAGTACAACTTCTCGCAAACAGACTTAATTCAAACGTCAGGATGGCACACCGAAGGTGCACAATGAAGCAAGATTTTTTTTATCTGGAGATCGCTTTCGTTATTCAGTCCATGTGACTGGAGGGGCAACAACAAGTTAATTGGCACGATACGTTATGGGCACGTGAAACTGTAATTAGGTGTGCGGTTATTCTGCAACATTAAGTGTGTTACAAATGGAATGGTTTTAGACGAATTCGTTAGCCCTGGTTAAATGTTCGAACATTGCTATACGATGTTTGTTGGTTGAACAATTAATGTTTGAACGTTTTTCAACCAGCTAGACGACGCGTATAATTAACATTTTGTTGTTGAAACTAAGACAATGTGTGCGTGATGTTGAAGGGATGTAAGAACACGTTCAACCGCACGTCCAACATTGTTATACGTGTTATAAAACAATGTTAGAACGTTTGTCCCGATACGACAAACGTTCTAACATTGTTTTATAACAGGTATAACAATGTGAAAAATATATATATACTAAAACAAAAACAAGATTAAAAAATACAATAATTTTTGCAATAGAAAAGACGTGTGCATATGCGAGGAGTATTATTGACCACACAAATAAAGTCGGGCAAGATAAGCAAGAATAAAAAAGAACATTATCAAATGCACATGTATGGCTTTTCTTAAACGTAGCACATTTATTCCATCTAGGCGACTGAAAAAGAAACCAACTAAAAAAGGAAACCAACTAAAATTTCTAACTACTGTAATCCCAATAATAATTTGTTGAAACCAGTTATACACCCCCTACTGAAAGTCGAACAAACGTCTACCTATCGATCGAGAACATATAACAAAACGAAGTACTTTATTCAACTATAGTGTTTGATTTTTAGTTCATAACGAAAGACAATTTTTACGCAACTGAGCATCCGATAGACCTTACGCTCTTCTTTCGTACATATTCACTGGTTTAAGAAACAGCCCTGAAAAGAAAAAGAAGGAACTGAAGATTTAGCTTAAGCTCAAGAATTCGAGACTGTAATTCAAGGTCCAAATGAATTTCAGGTTTACTCAGCTTTCTACCTTTGCATTTCCACAGAAAAGAAAGAACTTCGGCAAGCATAATGAGGTTCTGTTCTGGATGAAGAAAGCTCGATCTTAAAAGTTAAAGCAGAGGAACTTGGTAACTATAGGTTCTGATTAGATCATTGTAGTAAAGATGCGGATTAAAGAAACGATTTAATTAACAGCTTTAAATGTCCAAATGAAAAACGAAAATGAAAACCGCCAAGCATAAAGAATTCCTGATGCGAATCCTCGATCATTAAAAAGCAGGGGCACTTGCTACATATAATTAATGACTGCCATTGGCAAGATGCGAATTGATAAAGACATTAATAGCTTTCAATATCCATAGAGGAAAGAAAGAAAACGCGCAAGTACAAAGAGCTTCTGAAAAGGTCGATCTTAAAATGGCAGAGTCACTTATCTGTATGTGGTGATTGTACTACTGGCAATATGAGAATCAGGGAAACAATGGCTAAGGATATATAACATAAATTATAAAATACCTCAGAGGAGTTTCCCGAATTGCGGCTGCCAGATAAAAGGTAAAGTTAGAAAAAAAAAAGGTACACTTGTTCACCTTGAAGAACGTAAAATGGGATCAATTATAGGGTAAACATTGCAGCATTTAATATCAGATAAACATTAAGATACATACCAAATACAAAAACATTGCGAAATAAAGAGATTTTAGATAAATGGTCTACGAAAATTCTAACATCGAGGGTCAATTTCTGTAAGAGAGATTTCGATGTGAACCGATCTTTCTAGCCCTGAGACCACATCACCTTTTGGGATATTTTCTTCACCTGTCGTACCTACG
This sequence comes from Pachyseris speciosa, assembly GCA_016490735.1. NCBI lineage: Eukaryota > Metazoa > Cnidaria > Anthozoa > Scleractinia > Pachyseridae > Pachyseris > Pachyseris speciosa. The sequence continues at coordinate 943,159 of JAEMWC010000173.1, read as the reverse complement.
TAAGTGCTGAGACTTTTTACCTGATTTCAAATAAATTACTAGCTCTGATGAGACTGCTCCCGATTCATCAGTCATCAAGTTGGCTCTACAGATTCGATTGAAATCTACGGCAACAAAACTATCGAGGTGGATCATTCTACAACTGAAACTTCATGCAAATAGACGGTATTTATGATATTTTTGGTCTAAAACTTGAATGGCTATCGTTGACGCATCAACTGCACATATATATAGTTAAGAAATGGCTAAAAAGAAAAGGCAAAAAGGATGAAAATTGCTTTCCACTTTATGGCATTTTAAGACCATTCACAAATTCTCTTTCGAAGGAAAAGTGCAAGACACAAACAGCGTTTAATTAAACACATTGATAATTTTTGCTGTTGCAGGGCTTAATGTCGATTTGGATCTTGTTGAATGATAGACTGCGTCGTGTTTTTCTTTAGTTTTTCAAATAAAAGTCCGTGCGACTTTTAATGTTCGCATCATCTGGTTGTGTTTTTAATTACTTTATTCAATGGAAACCGATATTTATTCCATGTCTGGGGTTCGAAAGACTTTAAAAGTCTTCAAAAGTAATATTCAATTTACCCAGCATTAATCACTTTCTAATTGTTATTAGTCTATTTAGTTAAAACAAGTTCCTATTGTCTTGCAACGTGCGGGCAGAGAAAACAATAGAAAGCTACCTTAAAGATATTATCCGTAGAGTGCACTGGTGTCAGCAAAAGGGCCGTTTTATCCTGATTTAGAGCCACAAAGTACACAAACATTGTTTGTCATGCAAATTTGATTCTAAAAGCTTTCACTACTGATACAAGCATACGATTTAAAGTATACGAGTCAAAGCTGAACTTCACATGTACCCGAAAATATATTTTTGCAGACAGGATCAGCTTGAATTTACTTCCATGATGATTCAAAGAGTTCGCGAGAAAATTGCGAGATCAACCAGTATTAAAGTTTATGCTCAATATCTTCCTTCTTGAAAGCAACACAAATTATGGCGGGAACTAATAAAAAGGTTTTCCGTCGTTTTCTACTCATTTAGATTGCAATCATATCGCGTACGGTGATGGAAGCCTTAAACGAAATGTTCCAATTAAAACTGCGTCCCTTTTCTTTTCAAAGCATTTCAAAAGTTCGATACCTTTTGATCTTATAGATCATCAAAAGAGATTAAAGCCCATAAAAAAAAAACGCTCCCTGAATAATGCTGTGAACTAATTAGAACACTTGTTTAAAAAATGTATAAAATATTGATGTTCCTTCGATTTCCATTGTTCTTTGATTTTTCTTTTCGGTGAAAGTTGCTCACTAAGCTGTATTGAAAGGGTGTTAATAGTTTTACTGGAGTCGGCTTCGAGCAAGAAACGTCTTTATTACATGCTACGGATCGGATGAAAGAGAGGGTCGGTTGAAAGATGCAATTTTTCTATACTGACAAACGGAATTTTTCTAAGTATGCGTGTGACCGCATAGAAAAATTACATCTTTCATGCATATACCAAGCTTAAAGATTTGCATCTCACTTCACTCCCAGGTCGGCTGTTTGCACGTTAAGGTCGCATGCACTTCCAGCATCGAGGCAAGCTCAAACGTGTTGTATGAACAACAGAAATAAAATTATTTTTCGCCACCGATTACTGGCCAAGCAGTGAAAACAAATTAGACATTTATAGCATTTCGGTCACTATCTGTTATACTTGAGATAAACTAACGTGTACTCGGTCAGATCAGTACGATACCCATAAAGTTTCATGGTCTTCAAAGCCAAAGGTTCAAAAGAAATGTTGTTAATTAAATAGCGCAAAAGGAATCCAGGGAAAGGACTATACATCAGGTTGTCATTTTATTGAGAAGCATACATAAAGTTTTTTATTACATTTAGATCCTCTCTCTGCATCCTCAAAAGAATTAAATTAATCACTTCAGACAGCTTGGCTCTGGTTGGAAAGGACTTCCTAAATGTCCAGTATTGTTATCTTGTGTATATTGTATAACCTAAAATGTTATTTTCAATGTGTTGGAAAAGTTGTCTAAAAGAAAAGGGCTTTTCACTTCCTGGAGTAAGTTTTATGTCTTGCTACTCGTGGACTTTCGGTTGACAAAAATTATTGCAAACAAGTATTGGTAAAAAACGATCATTTCTACACAAGGCAGACGAAACAAAGGCGTTGCTATCTGGAGTCGTGTACACTCCATAAGATGAAGCGTATATCTTTCTTAAACAATGAACCTTAAAATATCACCACTGAAGTTTAGTTGCAAACACTTCTAAATTTCATACAAGACCAGTGACATTGTAGTTGCAGAGCTAGATATTTGCATTGGCGAAACGAAGCGAATTTCTTTTGAAAGCAACAGGTATGTACGAACACAGAACGACTTAAATCTTTTATTCTCAAATTCTGGAAGAAGGCAAAAATCAGTGACACAAAACGACAAGAATATGTTGATCAAAATTAATCCCAACGTAAACTGACGGGCTCTGGGAACTCGTCACCTGGAATATTTAGATCACGTAGGCAAATTTTGATATTTGTTTACTCAAGACGAGAACTCTGACTTTAGTAACGAACAAAATCTGGCTTGATCGTTATTTTTTCAGTGACCTTGCATCAACGAAAAATGAATAATTCGTCGGTTCCGAAGTTACTTGTGTTTAAACAGAAAAAGAAAGTGCAAGATGGCGTTTAGGACTGCCCACGCAATATGGACAAAAACGTCTATTCTATGAAAACATATTACTTTTTGAAGTAACAAAGTTAAACTTTCATGTTTTCGCACGTTTTGTTGGTCCGTGTCTTACGCTAAGTCAACAAGTGTAACAAGACCTTGTGATAATTTTGACGGTTGCTTTGAAATTAGACAGGTCTCTTTTGTTTTCGCAACCTGTATTGTTTCCTTTTCTAGGCCCTCTACTACGTATCCGCTGAAATAAAATAAAATAAAATAACCCAGAGAGTCAACTTCAAAAAGCCACAAACCACGGGAAACCAATTGCTAATATCTTAAACCCAATCTTGTGTGACTTGACGTTTATGCTTACATATAAATATACACTATACATATTTGTCGATCGGTGAAGAAGAATCCCCAGCGAAGAGCCCCCCCCCCCCCTTTTTTTTTTTTTACCATGAAGTCGTTACAAGCTCATTTAGGGCGATCAAAGTAACTTTAATAGTTTAGTTAAGCAATTTCGGCTCCTTTTGCTATGGCGTTAGATTTTCAGGCGTAAGTGTTGATAAGAAAGACATTCATCCTCCATGACACGAAAGACAGGTACATCCATGGAGTGAAACTTAGTACCCCTTCGATAACGCACTTTTTGACAGACATACCTTCATTTCATTAACATTAAGAGCGAAGAGAGGAAAAAAGAAAGACAAACTAATGTCTAAGACATCCAGAACATTAGCTGAATGAAAAGAGATCTTCGAATTTTGATGCATTTAACAAGCGACCATTTTACCACCACCACTTTCGTATTCTTTCCATCCATTCAGAGGTTCGCTTTTCGTAGAGGAATCAGTAGGAAATTGCTAAATATAATTGCTTTGTGCTCCAAGCGTCAGATATTATTAACCCCTAGAAACTTATACACACAACACTTTGGAATATGCTGTGGTTTGCTTAAAAGGTCTTTGCCTTCTCGGTCAGACGGAAATCACTAAATGGAAAGTGATTTAGTTTTCCTTTCTTGATGATAGCAGCAAACCATGGGAAACAGGAGATCATTGATTGCTTAACAATGTTGAGGTATAGTTTTTACTGAAAAGTACGTTGGTTTTTTTAGTCTTATTACCCTCATCTGGAGATTTGCGTCAAAACATAGCAAGTTGTTGCCCGTGGTTTAATAAAGCATGTGAGAGTTTTATACATAACAAAACTGGCCTCCGGAATAATACAGAATGATATCTCGAACCTGTGTAGTGTAATATCGAAATGTATAGAGAGAGTTTGTTTAATATTCCTTCATCACCTGTACTTTAGGATTAAATGCAACTTAGCAGCTCTTTCCAAGGCTGCATGAATAAAACATGCATTTTCTTCGATAAAATCGCTCAGTTTTGTAATCTACTCCTTGACTACAAAAACCCACTGGCTGAAAAGCTGATTTAAAAGCTAGTTAGATTTCTTTTGACTAAGCTATGTTCAAGTAAACGGAGATTAGACTTGAAGAAAACGGAATCGTTTTACTCACAGTAAGGCGAGTTCTTCACGAGCGCCATAAAAAGACAATACTTATGAATCAAAACGTGCTAATACAAAATAATAACATTAAGAAGACAAAACGTATTTTCAAAGTATATGATGTCGTCCAACCTTCCAAAAAAAATACTGCTAGTAAACGATAATTTTGCTGTAAGCGTGATTTTGCCAACAGAGGAAACCGAAGCCCTTAAAATATCACAGACACTGGCATTTTTCAAACCTTTGTAAGAACATTTGCGAAAAATCAGAGAAATACAGATTTCCTTGACTTAATAGGACCAGCTTTGATTTTATATTTTACCGCTAATTTGTTGCTTTTCTATTGAAGTGGGAGGAGAAAAAGCAAATCCTTTCAATGCGATGTTTAAATTTACTTTTTTTTACTCACACATTCATAGGAAATGAGCTTTCCCGTTCAAATAAAATGGCTCAGTTCCATGGGATATGAACAGGTTTTTAGGTTACGAATTCATTAACACCCCAGGTATAGACCTCCGAGATTGAGAAATTAAGTACACCGGCGGAAATGAGGCAGAAATTCCCTCTTAATTGCTCTTTACATTGCACGTTTCCCTCATCAACGTAGATTGTTCTATTTGATAGATGATATTTCGGAATGGAAATTGAAACTCTGATTTCCGACTTTATGACGAGGGAAAGCGCGCTAATGGTTTTTTGAAACAAATATCGTTCTTCAGGGAATTTAAAGGATCTACGGAGAAACCAAAATTAATTTTCCAAATGCGATCACTCATAGCTGAATATTCATTCACTCAACTAGGAAATCGTCGAATACTTAGGGTTAAGTTTGCAAACCAAAATCATTAAAGGAGAACGACAAAAATTAGGAGCCTGCAAAAATAAAATAACATTGCTAATCAGTTTTCGTTTCAACCGGATTCACCTTGTTTCGCATAACTATAGTAGCATTTGAAGGGTGAAAACAGCGCATGTTAAATAATTAGGACATAACGACTTTTGCCAGTCATTTTCACTTCCATGAAAAATTTCGCTGAGAAATAACAAAGAACACTTTTTGTATTCTGTTCAGCCTCTATGTGAAACAACGTGTAAAAGATTGTAACATACACAAAAGCAGTCAGTTCGCAGGAAAAAATGTGTTAGTTCGTCCTAAAGAATTGGGGAAAATCTTTCTTGTATTATTTTATTGCTATTTTTATTGCTGCAGAAACACTCCACAAGTTAAATGCTTGAAAATTTCACGCAGCTTCTTGCACTTAACAGCGAGGAAGCAAGAAGTCATGAGAGTTGCGCATGCGCATATGCATCGCTTGTTTTCGGTAATTTCGTGCCCCATCTGTGTCCTCATTTGTCATCCCACACATTTCCTGTAAACTGTCGAAACATCTGAAGATAACGGAGCTAAATCACTATATTAAACTATAGAAGACAGCAAAAGTGATAACAGAAAAAAAAACGATAAGGTAGATTAATTCAGAAGAGCAAATTATGGGTCTTACTCAAGACATAAAGGAACCGAGATTTTAATGAAATGTCTATGACGGGCTATTTTAGTAAGTGCCGATTAAGGCAAACGGAGCGCGCAAACAAAACCAGCAAATCGGTCTCTCTAATGTCTTCTTAAAGGAAATGAAACTGCCGCGTAATGCACTGGAAATGCGATATGATTCACATTAAGCAATCTTCCTGCCTTTGGCAAATGTGAAGCTAACTATTGCAGATTAATGAAATATTCCGCCGTATTTAATTTCTCGAGAACAAGGATGTTTGACAATGTCGTACTCAAAATGAAACTTTAATTCATCATCAGTTTGCCAACATGGGAAATATTGGGTTAACCAGAGAGGCCTTTGAAATGGAGTAATTTCCGGCGGATAAGAACCGAGATTGACTTTTACCAATACAAATGAAATCAAAGGTCAATCACAAGGAAGGTTTTAATTTCGTGTTGGACGGACGAATTGGTAATTTTGTTTGATGGATACGTGCTTTGCTGAGAAGGGATTGTCGCTAGATAAATAGATTAACAGTAGTTAATTACCTTTTATTATGTATCAATCAGATAATTTGCCATAGTGGCAAGGGGCTCAACAAAGGATTTTTAAGAATTTTAAGACCGAGTGCAATTTTGTGATTTCGCTGCGGTCTGCAAAACAAACAACGCAATTTGTCATGAAAAAATAATTTCAAAGACTTAAATGATCATTTGGCGTTTTAATGAAAGAAACCAGCATAGTTACAAAATTTCAATTCTGAAAGAAAATGCAATTTTTACTTTATTTGATCTTGAAATCTCGACAAATTTAGACAGATTTTTCACCAAACGTGAAACAGATTGAGATAAGATCGTATCCCGTTGTTTTTACAAATGTTTTGGAGGGTTGTTATTTTTCTTTATTCTGCTAAATACAAACTCATTTAAAAAAAAATGGCATAAAATTATTTTTTTTTTCGCACGAAGCCATTTTTAATTTAACACGAAATCGTCTTAAGAAAACATTGTTGAATAAAACTATAACCTTGAGGAAATAGCTTTATTTTGACTAGAAGAAAAATTGCGTACAATATTGTATCCAATTTGAATTGCACAAACAGAATTGAATTAACATTCGGCGTAGGCTTTTATTGGACTGTAACGAGTGTTAAGGGGATTTGAAAGCTCCCATTCGCACTTCCATAAAATTAATTACATGGCTTTGAGTCGGTACATCAAACTACAATTCCATGCTCACATTATTGAGATGAAGATTGCGTATTCTCTTGTTTTCCTACACAAAACGAGTCTTTCTTGTGTCCCATGCATAATAAATTAAGGCAAGGGCCTGTCTCAAATGAAGAGTATCATTGGGCTTGCTTTATTTTGATCTTTTTGGTCTTTCATGTGGCGTGGAAAACTAGAATCCGTAGCAGATGATAGCATTTCTCCCATAAAAGAAAAGTTAATATAGAAAATTACATAAAACGCCCAAGCCCATTGTGCCAATAATAAAGGAGAAAAGGTGCTGTTTATATTCAATACATCATCCAGAAAATGGTACATTTCCTCCAAGTGTGGAGGGCCGAATCACACGTCGCGCGTTAGGGACCCTGACAGCAATCACCCGAGCAGCAAGCTTTGATAAAGTCTACCTCCAGGAGTATGACGTTACTGTGAAGGTATAAGAAACGATACACCAAAAGGGGTGTGAAATTTAGGGGTGTATCAAGAATTGGTACGGGAGGGGTAATTAGATTAGGGCAGACCTACCTTGAGCCTCACGTGGGTTGAACAATTTAACCACCATCTGTTGACTATTTAGTATTCTATTAGCCATAAACGACAGATGGCAAGTGCATGATAGAATCCCATGTGAAAGTTCCCACAAAGAAGAGCGCTGTGGTTCGCGTTCGATTTGTTGTATTCTCTCTCCCCTTGGCCGCATTGCTCAGTTTTGATTTGGCAATGTGACTCTATTAATAACCTTAACACACAGCTGTGGCGCTGGGAAAAAAAAATGATACTGATTTAATTTAATTTTAAAAAGATTTAAATGGGTATAAATTCTGAGTGAACAAGAGAATTTAAACAGTCATTCAAGGGTGATCACTCGGAGCGAGCAAGCATCAAGCCACACAAGGAAGAAAACTTGACCGACAGATAATTGCTGCTGAAACTTCTGACCGCAAGGTATGAAAACCTCAGATCGAACAGCGCGATTTGTCTGAAACACTGAAGTGCTAATTCTTCAAACCAACCAACTGTTTTAGGTTTATCAACGACTTCACGTTCAAAAGTTAGAAAGACTGAAGACGATTTTTACGAAGACCTGAATCGCGGAGTAAATGGCCCACCTCGGTAGGTTGAGTTTGTTGTCATTCGCTACAGCACATAGTCTGTCTGGGTCAGATTCCTGGCTTCACTTATTTCTTTTGTACTTTAAGTAGTAACTGCAGCCCAGGTTTTTTTTTCAGACGCTGTACTTTAATGTTAGTTGAGTTGCACGAGATAGAACTTCCAAATGCAATTGTTAACTTTTGAATCACGTCTTTCCTGATGTCATCGAATTTACGGTACAAGCACTGAATCAGTCACCCGTCTGTCACTGATTTTTCGGTGTGTACGTAATTTCTCAATCTGGTCAAAGTAAACCAAACTCGCGTACGTTTCATTTTGATCCTTTTCTCCCGAGACCTTGTGTGTTGTATATACTTTTCTTGCACTTTTGTTACCCCTCAGAGTGGTCTCAAAACCGAAGCATTGTCTGCTAAACGTGAATATCGGAACGCATACAGGTAATTTTGAAATGATTATTTCAAATTTTGGCACTTTTCATTCTCCTTCAAAGTTTCATCGCCGTTGTTTGTCTAAGATTTTCGCACAACCCGCTCAAGGAAAAGCGCCTTTAGTCTAGAAACCTATGTCGTCACGCCTTTTCAATAGGAGCATTCTATGTTTTCAATACATGTATATAGTTAAATAAACGTATTTTGTTTGAATCTTTCACTTCAATTCATTCTGATGTGAATGGGTATTTCCTGAAAGACGGGTTTCCTTGCGACAAGCCTATCGATTAAAAAGTAAAACAGTTGGTAAAACCAGTAAACAGGATTGTTGCAGCAGAGATGAGCCTAATAATAATTACATGCAAAGACGAGTCAGTTGGATTTATCATCTTTATAGCCATTAAAGAACCTTATCTCACTCAAACTGTGAGGGCTCATTGCATTCAAAAGCAAATTTCAGAAACAAAAGAAATATTACATAAATCTAATACACTTGAAATATGTCATCAGCAGAAGTAACCTTTACAGGTTTGCTTACGAACAGAATTGATCGCATTGCTGTCTTGATCATATTAAGACGGGTCTCTTTTATTTAGCAATGTCCTACTGATTTTTGATTTTTTTGGATTTTGTTGTTTGTTTGTTATTTCAAAACCACTCAGGAATTCTTGTAATTGCGAACGTTTAACTGGAAATGGCGTAATACGGATCTTAAACTCAGTGTTCTGGTAGATGCAACCAGCGGGATGTAAAAATGCAACCGTGATCTCATCTAAGTACCATATTCCTTAAGTGCATTTTGACTTCAACCTTACAAGTGATTTATGGTGTCTTAATTGTGGCGAAAGCTAATCATTGAAGCATCGCGAGAGAAAGTTAAATAAAACCAATCACAGTTTTACTAGTCGATTGAATGTCTCACTAGAGAGAAAATAATTCCAGTAATTAAAAGGGTCATCTAAGTTAAGCAGTGGTGTGGAATCTATGGCATCAAAACGGCGAAAGTGTGGTAAATGTAGATTCATCGTTCTTATTCTTTTCTCTGCTGCGATAAATTAAGAATTCGGATAGTGATGCATTAAGGCACGCTCGAATAGTCTTTGATCTCGTTACCAAGAGTTCGCAAGGGTCTGACATTCATTCGTGAATATGTGTGTAGACAACACTCAAGAATTCAGAGTGGATTTTGGCACTTCATGCCGGACATTTTGCATTATAACACAGATTATTCCTTTGATTTCTCTCTCTTTTTTATGCAAAAACCTGCTAATTTTCAAAGCAATAAAAGTTCTGAAATTTTGTTTACTCGCCACTGCTAATTTTCTTTCTTACATTATCAACAAAACTGCTATATAAATTTGAATTACGCATATAAATCACTCTTATTGCTGATTGTTATCTGCAGGATACATTATCGATGTAGTCAAATCCGAGGCTGCAATGTGAATAAAAGAATGAAACAGTTTCTTTTCAAATAGTTTTAAAATTGCATCATCCAGATGACAAGTTGTCAACAACTGTATGAGTTGCAAGCTATGCTCGTCATTCATTCGTAGGTTTGTAGCGACATTAACACAAACATGTGGCGAGTTTAAGGAAATTTACACTTCTGCTCTCAATGAACGTGTCGAGTCAATCACATTGTTGGGTGTTAAATGATAATTTAACTTTTTAAACAATCGTACAGCTATTTTATTGGCCCGATCTGAGAGTAGAGTGAGAGTTGTAGAGTGAGTTGTCAGAAAATAAAATTAACGCAAGTTTTGGATTATCAAAAAAAAAGGATATTAATAATGATTACTTCCTTCATTGTACGGTCCTTGTGCCACTTGTGACGTTGATTTTAGCGCTAGAAGATGTTTTTTTTTATGGCTAGCAGCCGAACACGGCTGAAAACCTCTTTCCAATCATCCCATACAATCTCAATAGAATAAAATGAGAGACAGGTAGACTCAACCAGTAGCAGACTCAATTTTCACCTCTTAAAACGGAACAAAAACTCGGCCTTCACAGTCACTAGGATATACCTCACAAATTAATGTGATTTGGTAAGCTGAATCCACTCTAAAGGCACTAAGGCCACATGGTAGCGGGCATTACCCCTTAAATCTACCAAAGCAAAGATTGAGCCCAAGTAGCCATGGACAGCTGTTTCGGCCTTGTTACAGTTGTTAGGCCTCATCAGCATGGCATAGCTAATGCTCAGGCTCAAGTACCCACATATCCATAAAACAAGTAGTGAAAACGTAAAGCTTGTGGGATGTGGCTGGAGTGACAAGGATATACCTCACAAATTAATGTGATTTGGTAAGCTGAAGCCACTCTAAAGGCACGCTTTGTTGAAAATTCTCGCATTGCCTCACAATGAGGTGAAAATTTTTTCAACTGATGTGAACAAGGGCATTGTAATGATAAGAGACACACTAAAGAAAGAAAGAAAAAATGAGGAAGAAACCGGCCAAAAAAGAAAACAAAAAGTTCTCGACCATCTTAGCTGAAAAAAGGCCATTTAATACAAGGAGAAGGGGAAAAGCGTGGAAGAAAGAGAAAAGTGCCAAAGGAAAGGTTGTCACTTATAGTCTTTCGAGTTAAAAAAAACTCTCAAATTTGCCTTGTATTGAAGTTTTATTTACATCCCTAGCAGGAGAAGAAAATATCAGTTTTCATCTCGCAAATGAGATTGTCTGACGATTTGGTGGATCTTAGTTTTTTAGTATTCCTTATTGGATAAACGCATTTTATTCACCCTGTTCACTCAATGAGCAGTATCATTGAATGTAACAGTTAGGTCTGAATAGTGAAAAGCATTGTCCAGCTGAACTCATCACCTTGTTTATCGTATAATGTAACAAAACAACGCTCTTTGTCTTTGATACATTCCATGTCACGTAAGTGTAAAATCCAGCTAAAATCCCTGAAGTATTTATATTTTAACGTTCAAATCGACCCCCTAATAAAAATGTTCATTCCTTTTCGGTCCCTTTTACTCCTAAAATTTGTGCCGCTTTTATAACGAAAGCGTCGGTATTGTTTTTCATTGTTGACAGTATTAATTTGATCAAATGAAGAATGATCCTCGCAGTTGTGAACGCAATTTATGCAATTGCGAAAAGAAGCCTGAAAAATATTCAGGACTTCAACGGGGTTTGAACCCGTGACCTCGTGATTACCGGTGCGACGCTCTAACCAACTGAGCTATGAAGCCACTGACGGGCTATGAGCTATGAAGCTCTGGTTTCAACAACAAACCTTGCTGTCGCCACAGCACGTGCGCCAACGTGATTTTCCCGCCAAATGCATGCATACGTCACCCAGGTTCTCACAAGTCTCCACGATAAAAACATCGTTTATCTCCTTCAAAATGCCAAGTTACCGTTCACGTATTTCTTGATCGACATTTTGTTATCTTCTACATATATACTGAGTACTTGAGAAATTACAATACAAAGCGAGAAAGTCGTTTTCTCACCAATTTGCTGTACCAGTTTTGGTTCAATTTCTTGTGCAGTTTCAGTCAGGAGATGGGCTCTCGTCCCAGTTTTATACTCAGTACTGACCGACATAGATCAGGACCCAGTTAAATACCATGACAACCTATAGGTTTTAATACATCTTAACCAGTGGTTAGCGCTAACCATGCTTCGAGCAACTCAGCCCAGATTTAGTACTTCAATTACAATTCTAAAATTTCGGTAAGGGTAGAGCGGTTTTCAATTGAATGTCGAAAGTAATTATGGTTTTGCTTTGGTTTTGCATTGCTTCGCTCTGTGATTGGCCAGGGAAACTCGCGCCACTTTCTCAACCAATGAGAAGCAAAACAAAACCAATCGCGACTTGCACGCGCGTATTTTCCCGCGCTTTGCGCCGGTTACATGTAATTGCTTCGTATTCTGATTGGCTCATTGCACTGCTTACTTCTGTTGTGATTGGTCGGAGTAATTGCTTTGGTTTTGGTTTTACGACACTCAATTGAAATCAGATTGCATCAGAGCAAGTTTCAACTCAAAATAAAGGGTGACTCAGTGACGACTTAATTGAAGAATTGATAGAAAAAATAAAATCTTTACTTTTTGTCTTGGCAGCGCCGTTCCTTTTCCAAAGCCATGGCGGAATCAATCAACTTGGAGGTCCCTTCGTGAACGGTAGACCTCTGCCAGACTACATTCGTCATCGCATCGTGCAACTTGCAGCATGTGGTGTCAGACCATGCGAAATCTCCAGACGCCTTCTGGTCTCTCATGGTTGCGTGAGCAAAATTCTTGGCAGGTTCTACGAAACAGGTTCCATACGACCTGGGTCGATAGGTGGCAGCAAACCCAAGGTTGCCACGCCTCCAGTGGTAACTAAAATCGTTCAGTACAAGCAGCAAAATCCGACCATTTTTGCCTGGGAGATACGTGACCGCCTCGTGGAAGAAGGCGTCTGTGATCGCGAGAACACACCAAGTGTTAGTTCCATTAATCGCATCCTCAGAAACAAAGCTGCTGAAAGGGCTGCGCAGTATGCCATGATCGAGCGAGAGAGACAACATCTGGCCAGCATTTATGGCTTCCATCCTTGGTCTGCTATTTGCGACCCCGGTGTACCCTGGTCGTGCCACTCCATGTCTCATCCCGAGGAGTACACTTCTAACGAATATGAAAGGAGGGCTCTGGAACCTCCCTCGGAGCAGGCAATTATCACATCGCCAGAAAGTGGAAACAGTCAAGAAGAACACAACGAGGGTAAAATACAAACACACTTGCAAAGTACAATTATTTCTGACGCGTCACTGTTCAAACCACCTTGAAAAGTTCATCGTTTCGTTATGAATGGTATATTTGCTGTCACTGATGAGGCTTCTAATAGGGGGCGAAGCGGGGGGGGGGGGGGGGGGGTAGAGGGGGTAGTCTGTAAATGGTTGCTTTATAACTTACCCACAACCCGCGAAGGTGATTCATTATTGTAACTGTTTTCAGATGTTTTTCGTACCAACACAATGCGATCTGATGACTTCGCAATTGTGAAATATTTGCGACATTGCTATGGTAGTTGAGTCATTGCTATTGTTGACACCCTTACAATTTAACTGTTGAACACGACAAGGGTAAATAAACTAACATCATCATCGTGACTACCAGAATCACCATCGTCATCATCATCGTCATCATCATCATTATCATCATCATCATTATTATTATTGTTGTTATTATTATTATTATTATTCAAAATAATTATTACCATTTTTCAGTCTCCTTTATATGTTATTTACTGATATTTTATTGTTGTTTTACAGTGATAGTCAAAGCAGAGAATGACGAAGAACAACACCTAAGGCAGTATAAATCAAGCAAAGAAATAACAAAGAGAGCAAAAGAAGATGCCATGCTACAGATCGGTGAAGATGAGCGCGACGAGAGAGATGAAATCGAGGAATTTGAAGTGGACATTCAAGAAAGAGATATGCATCATAACAACAACGAAAACAACAACAACAACAACAGCAACAACAGTAAAGCGGTTGACACAGACAGTAACATTATAAAAGGCAACGCTGAGAACAGTGGCTACAACAGTGGAAGTGATAGTGGCAAAGAAGAAAATGATTCCCAAGCAAACCAGAAGAGAAAAATAAGGAGAAACAGAACGACATTTTCCCCCGAACAGCTGGAGATGCTCGAGAAAGAATTTGAGAAGTCTCATTACCCGGATGTAGCCACGAGGGAGGAGCTTGCTAATAAGATTGACATGTCTGAGGCACGTGTACAGGTGAGGTAGATACTCTATGTACAGTCTGGATGACACTCCAGTTCGTGCATGGGCAGACGTTTTATGAAATACTTAGGCACCCATCTTATGAGGGCACGTTTTTGCTGCTTAGACTGATCATGTACAACACTTAACAATAATCCTCCTGCTCAATCTTCGGAAATATCTCTTAATTTTAACCAACACGCCTTAGCTGAAAATACGACCTCATCGGTTGATAATTATCAGGCGATGTTACACGCGATTTCAAGAGAAAATTGTTAAATAGCTAGGGCCCATCCAAAAATAAGTGATTTTGCGTCTCCTCGTTTTATGACAAAAACCTTTTAGAAAAGCACAAATATGGACGTGCGGTTATAGGGAGTAAACCATAATAACAAAACTCATATTTTGTTACAAACATGCATGACCACTTGATTTACCCTTTTCATTTCTTTCCAGGTTTGGTTCTCCAATCGCCGTGCAAAATGGCGTCGTCATCAGAAAATCAACAGCTTACCCCATTTACGTCACTCTCTCCTGGGTGGCTGTTATCCAATGTGCAGTGAATGCGATATGTCTGAACAGCAGTGTACCCTGATCTCAGGTCCTTACAGCCCACCCTTGAACTCTCTTAATCTGTTGTCGCCGAACGCTGACCGAATAGGATCGTCGTCTACCACTGTCTTAGGAACTGGAGGTGCACGCTCTTGCTCGCCCCAGGACTGCACCTGTTCACGAGTTTAATTTGTCACATGCATTTAAGGGAGCTGTGGCACGAGTTTTCTATATGTCCTGGGGTTAAACTTTGGGTTAAGTCCAAACTAAGAAGGGTTTTTATACCGAAACGACGTTAAAACTCCAACAGAAAGCCATCAGGCGAATTCTTGATAGGCGAACACAACATAATGGCTTACACATGTGTATCACGTTTTTTTTTCTTTTTGCCAGATATGAGGGAAAATTCAATAAACCACCATCTGACATTTTGAATTTGTAATCCGCCTCCATCGTAACCATCTGTGGCCATGGGCTCTGACTTTTTTTCCTCACTGCACTAGTAAGGTAGTTTTAAACAATACCAGACCAGTATTTCGAGTTTTTATAAATAAAAAACATCTCTTTTAGCTGCCAGTTTTAATTAATAAAAAGAAATTGGCAACATATCCCCTTTAATCGCAATTGTGGTTTCAGTATCGTGTAAATAGTGATTTCTCCAGGATTCATGGTCAGTTAATGGGCCCCAATACTCTCACCCCCTAAGGGAGAAACCTGGAAACCGTTTTGATAAGTCGGCGTTTACCTTATATGTAGATATACTGACGGAATTTTGTAGGTTTATGTAGAAACTTTGATGCATGGGAATTTGTTGAATCAGCAGTCAGGTTAAATAGATATTCTCAGATAATGTCGAAATTGACGCCCAAATTTACTTTTGAAATTCAATCGTTGCAAACTAGAATAGCACGATGTGAACAACTTTGTTAATTAAAAGCGGTCAAAGCAAAATATCTGCTTAGTTTGATTTATTGCTTGATTAGCTTGTGAGGCTTGCTCATCCGTGTGTGGAACCCACGCTACATAGGCCACAGAGGGCACAATAACGCTTTAACTTCCGAAGAAAATGGGCTGTTCGTGGCTTTCAACGTTAACGTTAGGGAGGGGCCGGTGAAAAACACGCCATTGCGAATGCGCATAGGGCAGGACGACGCCCAACCTGAGGACAACAAAAGCCAGAAAACAACACAACTTCAACCTGGGCTTGATCATAATACGTCAAAACAATAGAAAAAATGCCCTCCGATACTTGCAAAAAACAAGAAAAACAAAACAATAATAATAATGATGATGATGATGATGATGATGATGATGATGATGATGATGATGATGATGATGATGATCACCAACAACAAACAAACAAAGGCATTCGACTTTAAACCACAGCCCTTGCGTTCCGTATTTCCGCTGTTGATAGCGTTTTGCTCGATTGCTTCGTATCTGAAAGCCTTCTATACATTTCAAGGACCAAGCTGGCGAAAACGCACTCACTTGTTTCTATTTTCGTTTTTTATTTACCGTGTAAGGAACGTTCTTTCATATTGACGTAGAGACAGTTGGGTATGAAGGTATAGTGTGAAATTAGCAGATAGCCATTTTCGCTTTTCAAGAGTTTAAGAAATGTTTTGGGGATAAAGTATGTAATGAAATTTAAGCAATTACCCTTGCTGTGCCCTCGTCATATCCAAAAAATCTAAACAAAGAAAATAGTGCCTCATTCCGCTTCCATATGCAGAGAGTCCGACTGCAGCGCAAAAAAATTTCGACTTGATAACATTCGTATGAAAAATTTAGGGAATATAAGCCACTCAAGAAGGCGAACCATGAGCTAAACCTCGTTGCCATGATCACTTTTTCAATAAGACATGCGCTACGAATCCAAAAAGGGGAGGTGGGCTTATGGAGAGAAAGTGAGAACTGACAAGAAAGACACTCGCGAGAATATCAGCTGCCGCTCCTCTTTGACTTGGACCAGTTTTCAGATTTATGAGTTTGGGAGGGAAATTAACTCAGGATCGGATGCCGATTGACCGATCAGTCTGTCCTTTAGTCAGGCGGTCAGGCAGCAGTTAGTGAAGCTACAATGTTAATCAGTCTTTGAGTCAGTCAGTCAACGAGTCATGTACAGTCAGTCAGTCAGTTAGTCGTTGGGTTGGAGGGTCGGACAGTCAGTCACATTCAGTCAGTCAGCCAGTCAGATATGAAGGTAGGAAGCTTGCCAGTCAATCAGTCAGTTAGTCAGACAGTCAGACTTTCAGACAGTCAGACAGACAGACAGACAGACAGACAGAAAATAAGTTACTTATTTTCTAAAGCGCTACACTTTTTGGGATGACATAGTAGAGTTGCGTACCAATGGAAAAGCGAAATCCTGTAAAACTGCAGTGACGTCAACTACTAGATCTGGGTATTGTTCTGAAAGGAGGGCTTCTTTTTTCCCAGGGGTGCTGGGGCCATGGCAAAATAATTTATTTTGAGGTTTAATCGAACAATTAAAACAGGCTATTGGACTATCAACCTGTAAGGCTGATTTTGTAAACGATTTTCGCGTCACTTTTTTTTTCCAAATTCGAACGGTTCATGGGTCTAACTGCGTTGCAGGCGCTACTTGAGAAGCGGTTCTCCCCGCTCATTTTCAGCTCATGGATTACGTAGTCATGCCATGAGGTATAGGAGGCAGGCTTATGGCACTAACTAACTCACTCTCCCCTTCTTTCTGCTTGGGCCTTATTGACAACATATCAGATCTCCTTGTACACCAGATCATTCTTATTCAGATCCTCATTTGCAAGTCAAAAAGCTCTTTACCAAAGCTGGAAATGTTTATACAGCTAGTTAAGATAGCTATGAAAGTCGTAAAACAAGCAGCTCTAGAAAGCAACACAGTTAGGGCTTTTGAAGTGAAATGGTCGGCTCGACTTAAATAGTCCCTCGCATACGAAGTAATCCAAATGGTTGAAATGATATGGCTGCCACTGCTGTACGCGGTACTTGATTACTGTGTTTCAAGTGAATTAAGGCATGGGTCTCCACGGATTTGGAGGAGGGTGGTCCAGTTTCGCATACATTCAAGATGCTCAATACAACTTTTGGGACAACCAAGCATTTGCATAAGATATCTCATTTTTGGCTTCGTAACCGTTATTTTAGGTCACGTACCAACCACAACCAATTTTGAAAATATATTTTGATTCAAAATTACAAGATTTTACGAAAACGTAGTTCCAGGCAACTTGCCTTCTATCGATGACTTTTGACTAAAGGCTTAGGGAACTAATTGGCGTTTTTGAAATTCATTTATTTTGTGCAAACTATAATGTTTTTATTTAATTGAACTCTATCTTTATGCAAATACTTTCGTTTGTTTCAGAAATCAATATGGCCGGTAGTCACGTGAATGAAAACGCTCTATACAGTATATTGTATCGGTTAACCCGTGCCAACAACAGTAACACAAAATATGAGAAGAACATCAAGCAATTGCATGTTCAAGGAAGTTCACGCCTATAGTTCTAAGATTCTAATGTTGTTTGTACTAAGGGAATCGTCTCTGTTGTAAACCACATTAATAATGTTCAGTTTTGCAATTCAAAATGAACCACTCTTACGCTGATTATATGTACCTCTTTATTATGTTGTTTGATGAGCTATAAAAGAAACTGGACATGGTTTGCGTATCGTGGTGTCAAAATATCACATGAGGTGAAATACATTGGAATACAATAAAATTAGCCAATTGGGAATTCTGAATGGTGACCGCGTCCGCTTAATAGCGGTTAAATTTACAGTAAATAAGGGGACCGCTTTTCGGGAATTTGATAAGTGTCCGGTTATTAGAGGGTGACCGCTTAATAGAGGTTTGACTTTTATGCACCTATCAATGTTAGTCCCGAGTGGGGGGGGGGGGGGGGGGGACACGGGATAGGGTGGGGACTTTGATCGGAAACGCAAATTTTGTGTCAAACCTCCCCACCCTTGGAGCAAAGTTTCGAGTTCAAAGTTCCCTTCTGTAGGGATTGAGATCCAAGAGGTTGACCTGTTAAATGCTTAAACAAAACAAACACTCCAGGTTTAAAAATCTCAGTTTTTCCTTTTAACAACGGGAATTAAAGAACACGGAAAGAAACCGATGGTTTATAGTAACAACAGATTGGGCAAATTTCATTACCTTAATTTCTTTCCTCCATCTTGTTCGTGCCTCACAGGAACTTCCGAGTATTTTCATGATGGCAAGTTACTCGTATCCAGCCTCTGCTCTGTCGGTTTTCAAGAGGGCAGCATCGCAGCGTGTACTTTACCAATGCAAAGTCCAAGCTTAGGAAACAGTCTTTGATGAATATTTCCTCAGTTTTCAAGTTTGATCAAACTTCCCCACCAACATTCTCTTCAAAGTTGGTCAAAATTCCGCACCCAGGGCAGGAAATGTTGATCAAAGTCCCCACCTCATCCCGTATCCCCCCCCCCCCCCCCCCACCGCTTCGGGACTAACATTGCGGTGAGGTGTATTACTTTCTATTTTCCGAGTGTCACGGAACGCTTTCTTTGAGGGGAACCCTGTGTGGAATCCAGCGGCGAGCGACAAACCAGTTTAGTTTGAATAGCCTCTGGAAAAGAGGTTGCATTACCAGGATAAAGAACAAACTGCAATTAATGTAGCGAGATGGATCCATGATCTGGGCTCACAGGAGACTTTACTTTGTTCCCCTCCTCCCCACTCTCCCTCCCTCTCACTTTGCGCTTGCCCTCTACACGTTACCTTGCCCTCCCCTGACCGAACAACAACGAGGCCAGGTTCCTAAGTAGAGGCCGTAAATCCAACATGGAGGTCGTCGTGGGAACATATGAACAAGTTCTTGTTGGTTTCAACGTTCTTCGCGGAGAGGAAGAGCTTGAGGTATGGTATGCGATACTTAATAGGTACACTTAACAGACTGATTTTACCACAGGCTTACCTCCGTGTGCTATATATCTTTGAGCAGTACAAGTTAAAGCCCAAGTTCGCAGAGAAGGAGCACGCTGGTTGCATCAAATGTGCCGCTAACAACGGCCAATTTCTCGCCACAGGAAGCTCGGACGAAACGATAAGGTGAATATGCCTTCATAAAACTTATCGGTACTACGGTTTAACTGCGGAATGTAACTTGCCTCTGCACGACTTCGAAGATAGCTCCACAAAATTGTGGCTATGCACATGCGGCGCATATAAGCTAACTCCCCGGCGATATCAATCAATGAAAATCAATCATTGATTGCAATCAATATAATCAATAATAGAGCAGTCTTCAATTGAGTGTCGAAAGTAATTATGGTTTTGCTTTGGTTTTGCATTGCTTTGCTCTGTGATTGGCCAGGAAAACTCGAGCCACTTTCTCAACCAATGAGAAGCAAAACCAAAACCAATCGCGACTTGCACGCGCGTATTTTCCCGCGCTTTACATTGGCTACATGTAATTGCTTCGCATTCTGATTGGCTCATTGCACTACTTCTGTTGTGATTGGTCAGAGTAATTGCTTTGGTTTTGGTTTTACGACACTGAATTGAAAAGCGCTCTAATCCATTGATTATTATTGATTGGTTCAACCAATCAATAAAAATCGATACTCACTCATCAAATCATCTTAATTGCTATTGATTATTATTGGTTTTTATAGATAATCAATAACTGATTACACAACTTTATGGTGCGTGATGGCGTGGACGTGCGTCAAAATCATGGGCGTATTTATGTGTCCAGGGTAATTCGATTGCACTCGTTTTTCCCATGTTCTGATAGTTCCTTGCATTCCCATGGGATTGTCACAAAACACTTGTTTCTGGATTTCACTTGTTGGTGTTTCTCGTTGGTATTTGAGATGGCGAAGTAAGTGGAACTATCTATAGGCTGTGTAGTTAAAGGCTACTACGAATGTCCCTTTGAAGTGAATATTGGGGAAACATTAATTCTTATGCATACCAATAAGTTACCAATGATTGGGGGCAGCTCGGCCATCTTCAACAGTTGTGGAAATGCTACAAATTTCAAACATTCGATTTGTAATAACATAAAGCATAGCAAATAAAGTTTAGTGAAGGGTTTGTTAATTCATATGGTGCGTTTTATTGAAAATAAATAACAAATTTCATAATCAATAATAATCAATGATAATACCGTATTTATTTGACTATAAGCCGAGCGATTTTTCCGTTAAATTAAACCACTGAGAGTAAATTTTCCACCAGAGAAGGGGGTTCGGCTTATAGCCGATAATTTTCGGGGGAAAACACAACAATAAAAATGAGAGACAAAAACAAGTTTTCTATGTTATCATTGACTTTTGTATATGTGGTGGCTCGTAAAGGAGCCATTTGCTAGTCTTACTTCAAGGAAGCTTTCATCAGTCGTTGTTGACATCACACTTAACTTGTTTGTTGCTTCACATACCCTACTATAAGCTTGTTATCTCCACAGAAGTCGTCAAATTTCCTGTGAATTAATTGGGTCTACTTTGTGATGTTATTTGTGGAAGAAATTCTTGAAAAAACTTGAGCAAAACCATCCTGTTTCTGCTTTTAGGATGAAGCACAACCGAACGTGACTCAAAGCACGTTGCTGGCTTGGTAACCTCTCTCTCACCTAGCCTTCAGGTCATACAAGATGGCGGGTCGTTTACAACTTCGATCTTTTGTGTTTTGGAAGTGTCTTGAGTTTTTTTGGCATAAAAAGGTTCCAAACATTTCCTAAAACTTACAAGGTTCGTTAAAATTCCTTTATGGTGAAGGTATAGCATTGAATTTTTTAGATTTTCAACATAATTCTCGCTGAAGTGTGGCACACGATCCATGCGTTTTTTTTTTCTCCACGGAACTTCGGTATTCGATTTTTGAGTCTTGGCTTATAGCCAAGAGTTTTCTGGGTTTTTTTGGTGAACATCTGGCCACTACTCCACTTGCTAAGTTTAGGGTCTCGGCTTATAGCCGGGATCGGCTTATAGACGAATAAATACGGTAAAAATCAATAGTCACTCAACTTTTAGACATTGATTTTTATTGATTTCCAATACCAATCAATTAATTGGTATTGATTATTATTGATTATTATTGATTTTATTGATTATTGATTATGATTGATTGATATCATCGGGATACCCGAATGTCAGACGCCTCACCCACAAGTTAACTCACCTACATGTTTCAAGTTAACTCGCCTACACATTCAGAGTTGACTTTGCACCTGAGTCATGCTAATTTCAGTTTCGCGATCAAAGCCGCTCTATTCGCCACTTCCACATCTCCCATCCCATAATACACTTTGTTTGTTCCCCAAACTTTTGCATAAGCATTGTTTTCAATTCCCTCGGGGTGATTGTTAGTCCCAAGAGAAATTGAGAACAATGGTTATACAAAATTTTTGGGGATAAACAAAGTGTATTATGGAAGATGTGGAAGTGGCAAATAGAAAATTTAAAAGGTGTATTTTTTTTGGTCTCAGTGTCGGTGAAAGTGGCAGATATTTTGGGCTAATAATTTATTTGAACATGCATTGGTTTTGGCGGATATTTTGGGCTTATCATTGATTTGGACATGCATTTGTGAAAGTTGTGGATATTTTGGGGTAATCATTTGTTTGGACATATGTCTAGCCATACCATACCAGCGAACTAGCGACAGACTTTTACGACTATGCAACATATCCAATGTCATGGAACTATTGCTGTGTTTTAGAAAAGGCTTTGTGTTTCAAATTATTTTTTGAAACCAGTTTTGATTTTTATTTCCCACCCTCCCAGACAGTGGCATTGAATCTGAGGATTCAGTATGTACACCATATCATTTCTTTGTATTCATTAATTTAGTTGATATACAGTAGGTTCACTTCAGCACTTTGCTGCCATTTTAACCAGGGCCTAACTAATCAATATTTCCAGTACTTGATAGAAATCGGTTTCTGGGTAATACTACTGTCTAATTTTGATGCCATCTTGTCTTGCAAATTTTGCAAAACATTATGCCCCAGTTGCAACTATTTGCAATGTGGACTTTCACATTTATTTTGTTTGCTGGAGGCAGCAAAACACCTTTCAAATACCGCAACATCTTGTTTTGATCAGATGTCAAAGAGCTGTCATGTTTTCTGTGATTGCAGTTCTTTATAGGGAAATACCTTCTTTAGGGAAATATTGCAATCATTTCATGGAAATAATAATAATAACAACAACAGTCATAATAATAATAATAATAATAATAATAATAATAATAATAATAATAATAATAAAAAATAATAATATGATATTTATATAGTGCTTTATCCGAAAGTTCAAAAGCACTTTACACAACTAGTTATTCACAATGATAAAAAATGTTGTTTAAAAAGATAAAAAGATAACTATTAAGAGAAGATTTAAAAGAGCTAACACTTGAACTACCACTACACTTACTATAATAAGGAAGACCGTTCCACAGACTGGGAGCACATACTTTTACAGAGAGCTCAATCACCATAATTATGTTTTCAAGCTGGAGGATGGTACTTGTCACAAAAACTTTGACAATGACCTGAGATGCCTGCTAAGAACATAAATTTTAGCATATCACCGGAGCAAAATAGATTGAGCAGATGCAGATGTAGCTTAGAGAAAAATGCCTCATCATCAAAGATGTTGCCCAAAATTAAGATTTCATTGCAGACAAAAGTTGCTTGTTATTCTCCATTTTCAGAAAGTCCCAGTTGAACGAGAAGTGACCAGAACACAATCAATCAATCAACAACTTTATTTGAGTGTCTAATCTTCTACCTTGCCCTCAGGCCTACTAATCAAGGACACTACTTAAATTACTTGTTAATGATAAATATATATACATAATACTATAGGATGATAAAATTTAACTATTCTAAAAAGTACTTCAAATATACACAATATTCAATATACTTTGAAAATACACATATGCAATAAAAAACTATATATACAATTTTATAATATATTGACTCTACTAGTTGAACACAGGTACATTGTAGTGGTACCTGATAAAGTGGAGCTGTAAAATAATTATTCTCAATGTTTGGTTTTATTAGGCTCTATAATCTGAAGGACCACAGAGAGCTGGGTGCTTTGATGCAGCATGAGGGTAAGAGTTCTGCATTTAACAGGGCTGTCATTGAGTGCAAGGGGCTGGGGATTTTTATCAGAAATTCTGAGTTACATCCCTATAGAAAAATAGCATATTGACTACAGATATTTTGGTGAAACAGATTCAAGCAATCCCAAATTTTCCCTGAAATAAAAGTTTGTGGAATGTGCTTAAAATCGAACAACATAAACCTAAACCTATGAGGGATTTTTAATTAACATTTTGATAGCAATAGCTAATATATCAGCATGTCAGCAGAATTTCTACAGTACATGGAAGGTAATTCAAAATTTGTCCAAAGCTAACCAAACTTATAAAATGAGTTTGCAACAGGATGGCACACAGAACTGAAATGTGTTAGTTACATTTTTTTGTGTTAATAATTTTCTCAAATGTTTCAGGTTCAATAACTTGTTTAACATTTCACAACAACACACACATGCTCAGTGCCAGCGAGGATCGGACCATTTGTGTTTGGGAGTGTCGAACATGGGACTGCTTAAAAACTTTAAAAGGCCACAGGTACATGTACAGTGTAGCAGTAATAATTAATTTTATTAATGAATGCTATGAGTAAACCCTATATAATTCATCTATGGAATAAATCATTGGATTTAGATAATCATTGAGTTTACATGTATATTTTAATTGATGGCATTTACAGTTATTATCGATTGAATCCAGCTGACTGTTGAATGAAAAATAGTTATGATAACATCCAGTTTGATAGCTGAGTTAATCTTTTGTTTCACAATTGAGTCACAAAGATGTGGATTGCGACGTTTCAACCGCTACACTGCTGGTCTTCATCAGGTGATGGTGTCGACTGCCTGCGTGTGGGTATAAGAAGCACCGTGGCTGGTGGTGATTGGTGATTGGATTTCGATCCTTGTCGTTCAGACTAGAAATTGTTCCCTCAGCGATCCACTTTGGTACTGATCGGCTGTTGTGTTGTTTGATCGTGGGCATCCACGCTTCAGGAATTTCAAATTCCACTGTCCCTGTCAATGTTGTTAGGGTGAAGTCTTTTGTGAATAGCCTCTTTAACCCTACGGGAGTACCAATGTGGGTCTCGGTCAATAAATTTAACTTCGTCCCAGAGTGGATAATGTCCGGTCACGTTGCTATGTTCTGAAACGGTGGAGGATTGGGTTCGAGCAAGTCGTAATTGTCTCTATCGTGTTCCTTAATCCGTTCATGCATAGATCTTCCCGTCTCTCCAATATAAACCTTACCACATTCGCAGGGAATCTTGTAGACTACTCCGTCTTGTTTTACTGGATCGGCAATGTCCTTAGGTCGCACTAGGTGTGATCTAAGAGTTGTGTCAAATCTGAAAACAGTCCGTATGCCTTGTTGTTGTAGGCAACGGCGAAGAGCCTCTGATGTGCCTTTGATGTATGGCAGAACCACAGTAGATTTAATTTCGGGTTCAGGTTCTTTAGTGGTTGTTCGTCCCTTGGTTTTTGTAAGGTTTTTACAAACGAAAACAGTTTGTTATGTGTACACTTACAGTGTATGTCAGATTCAAAAACAGTGTACATGCTGTGATATAATAATTATTGTCTTTTTAAAATTTATTTCACTTTTTCAGGGGCCATGTAAATTCAGTTTCTGTGCATCCATCCGGCCGACTTGCACTCTCTGTATCAAAGGACAAAACCTTAAGGTTAGTGTTGTGTTTTTTGTCATGCCTTGAAACCCTATTAAATAAATACCACCACCTTGTTATTATGGTTACTTTCTCTTTTTTTTTTTTGCTTTCACAGGACATGGAATCTTGTGACTGGCAAATCAGCTTATGTTACAAATATCAAGGAAGGTAAGGTAGAGTGTTTCTGTGTACTAACATGCCCTCCATACACTGTATACATTGTTCATCTTGACTGAGCTGAATTGATCAGGTTTCTTTCTTTTATAGTACACGACTTAGCACACTTTCCATATCTACCTCGTTCCCAGGGTCTCTCCTCTTCCCACCCTCTGGAGCGAGAGAGAAGAGACCCTGGTTGGGTCTGGTCACGTGTCTCCCGGAATCTGGGAGATTACAAATAAACAAGTCGAGGGAGGGGAGGATTAGTGTGAAAGTTGTCTCTACTGAGCCCAGGGGATAAAGGAAAAGTACCAAAAGCCAAGGAAGCGTGCATGTGTTATCCGCAAAGCATGGACCATGTTGAGTGGGATAAATCTTAATAAAAGAAAGAGCAACTCTATTCAAGCCATTCCCAGCAACTGACGAGATCCACAAGTGAGGATCGAAACCATTAGTGGTTTTGCCTGTCATTTTATGGCATACTCATACCACAGCCAATAAACTGGCATTAACAAAAGGAGCAAAATACATGTACTAAGAACCGCAGTTACAGAGTGGAGCGAAACGATGACAAAAACACAGCCGCAACCAAAGCTAAGTGATCAGTTTCTGGTGCTGCATTATATAGCTCTTTTAGAAGATACAGTTCTAAAGAAAGGATCGAAAGACAGATAGCCGTGATAGAAACACAACATATTGCTGCAAAAACAAATGACCTGACCCAAAATATTGCAAGATAATCGCACGGTTAAAAACCCTATCCTTACAAACTTAAGATAACAAGACAGGCTGTACGGTCAACGGACGAACTGCAATGTCATGGAGCCAAATCAAACCAAAGATAAAATGCCTTGAAGGACGTGAAAACCACAGTCGCTAAACAGAAATAACATGGGTTCCAACAAACTGGCGTTGATAACCCAGAGATGACTTTTGAGGTCAAAATACAAAGTATGCAACATTCAAGCACAAGGCTCCTTTTAGTTACTAACATGCTAATCCTTTAAATAACCGTGTTAACCCGCTGAAAACATATACAAAGCTTAAAGTGCAACAGCTCGGAAGGAAGAAGAATAAGCAAAATTTTTCAGAGGCTGTCGAAGATCCAAAATCTTTGACCGTGAAAATCAATGATCGGAAACGCATTTCACAGGAAATGATTATCATTCTTCTCAAATGTACCACACCACGTTGATTTGTTACAGCATTAATTCGGATTCGTGAAAACTTAAAAGTGTTAGCGAATGAAAGGGAAACTTTTACACAGCAACCATGAAGAGTCCATGGGAATATTAGGATTCTTTTTATGGCTGTGCATATCTTGGATGCCGTCTGAACCGGGTCAGGAACACGCTATTCTTATGAGATAAAACACTAAATTGCGGCTGCATTTTGCATCACTCCATGCTCGCCTTTCGATACTAAACCAGTGATGATGATCGAAAGCTTTATGAATATCAGAGAAATTCCAACGGATGAGAGTTATTTTGAAACCGATGACTTTCCCAGAGCCCAGTCGATAACACGAAAGCCTCGCTTGGATTGTGACAAAGCAAATGGCAACAAAGTATTGAAATATAAGGACCCCTCACTAATGTCTTTAATTGTCTCAGACACACGTGACCAGACCCAACCAGGATCTCTTCTCTCTCGCTCCAGGGGGGCAGGAAGAGGAGAGACCCAGGGAATGAGTTTGTTTCCATATTTTCAGAGTACCCACAAAATACAGAATCATGTCATGCATATGGCACCATGTCAGGGCTTTAAGTAGTGGCTAAACTGAGTGATTTTTTTTCTGTCTCCAGGCGATTCTGTTAATTATTATTGTACTGTTATTGCAGTGCACAATGAAAATTACATGCATGCAACACAACAGCAAAATTCAAACCAGTTGAACTTTTCATGACAAAGTACAGGGTTGTCCCATAGCTTGTCCCATAATGCTTGTGCAGGAGCTGCTGAATGTGCAGTTTTGCACTGAGCTGCTGCACTTTTAATTTCTTGTCAACTGGAAATTTTACATTGCATGTATAATTATTTTTGTCATTAAGTTACACCTATAGAATCTGTTGTTGTGTATTTTAGATTTTTTACAATACAGTATATCTGTATTTTCCTCTCCTGGTCTTTGTGTTTAGCTGCTCTGCTCGTGAAGTGGTCTCCTCTGGGAGATAGTTATGCAGTAGCCATTGGAAACAAAGTAGTAGTTTACAAGCTTGCTGTGAGTGTCTTAATTTACATGTTATAGTGTTATTATAAGTCAATTATAATACAGTCGTTAACAACATTAATATTACTAATTAATAAAATATTAAACATTTCATGAGCAGGGGATATACACTGTATATGTAGAAAATGTGTGTTTTCTTGATGGGAATGAATCAAACCTAAGACCTCAGTAAAACAGTCAGATACTGAATCCACTGAGCTACATGGGATACTCAGACTGAACTAGAGCTTTCCACTAAGGTATTTAAGACCTGCATCCTCCATAATGCTAGCATCAGTGGCCCATGTGATGATATGGAAAAAGAGATTTAAACCTAATAATGATGATGATGATGATCTCTAACTGGTGACCAGAGTGACACACCTAAGTTGTGAACATGAGTTATGTAATCAGAGTTTAACTTCTGTGAGTGAAAATCAATTCTCAAGTTGGACCTGCCATATTAACACTACAGGTGTATGTCCAGTGTTGTTATTATGCTGTCCAAGGTGATCCTAAATTTGAGTCTCTGGCTGAAATTTGAACGTATGACTATGCAAAATCAGATGAAAAGTTATTTCCTGAGGCACTGCTTTTTTTCTGTAGAAAGTGATCCTATGTTTTGATCCTGCAAGTTAAGATAAATTGAAGGGCTGAGAGCATAAACTGCCTATGTGTAACTTTAGGTTGTTTTTTGATTTTCCTCGGAAATGAAACAAATTTTTGCATGTGAGTTGCAAGCAATTCGATTCAAAAACATTTTCCACTATTTTTATTCACTGATTTTTGTTTCATTTCCGATCAAAATCGAAAAACGCCCTAAAATTACACATAGGCAGTTTATGCTCTCAGCCCTTCAATTCTATCTAGCAATGTAACTGTAGAAGAAACTGTAAGTTGCAGTATGGTAATCTGACACATAAGATATGTGACCTCTCACGCGAAAACGTACACTAGCGGCTGTTCGTGCGAACGGCAAAACGCACGGCTAGTGAACGACTGACACACGGATGGCCAGGCCGTTTGACACGGTTATGATGAACGACTGAACGGCTGAAGAAAAATTTTGAACGGCTCAAGTGAACGGCTGAACGGCAGTAGAAAAATTTTGAACGACTCAAGTGAACGGCTGAACGATCAAACAGTCATTAAATTCATCCAACATCGTGTTTGTCAAACGTAACGTTGGGTGGCTAAAACGGGCAAACAATGTTTGACCAAACACCAGCGATTTCGACGATATTTGGTTTATTTGGTTGCGTTTTACCGGCTGTGCACGCTTTGTTGGTTGGGGTGGCTAAACGATTGATCAATTTTGTTCGCAATGCGAAAAAATATAATCTTGTAAATCGAACATGGCAAACCATTTTAATGTAAAAGTCGAGAGAGGCGGCTAAACAATCATTTACCCGGGGCTTTAACGGCGAACGGCTACATAATATAATTATTTTTCGAATGGATCGCTGAGAACGCGCGGTTGAATGGGTAAAAACAATTATTTTGAATCGGCGATCACGAAACCCCATTCAATATTGAGTCGATGTTTGTGTTTTCATGCTGCGTTTCCGACATTAAAAACTCAGAACCTGTTTTAAAGTTCGAAAATGAAAGTTCCCTACGCATATTTCTCGTTAAATGTCTACCAGTAACAAAGGTACAGGGAACTACCTTTATTTTATGACGACGAAACCATCTCTTTGTGTCAATAAGAACGGCGAGCGGTTGTTTATACTTACCGAAGCATAACATTCGCCATATGCTAATTTGCAAACGCAATGATATTTGCATACGGTAACGCAAGGGTCGGTACAAAACGTGGACCCCCCTTCTGGACCCCTCGATTTTTCTGTTGAAAAATAATAAAATGATATTCAACAGTCTTCGCTTTGGATTTCAACTTCGGACACTACCACAGCCAGTTGCCATTTTTATCCCGAGAAAGACTTGCTTTAAATTTCGCTGATTTTTGTTGTTACAAAATACTTGAGAATTTTCTCACAAAGGAGATTAGATAAACATTAAGCATGCAAAGTGCTGTTCGGCTTTCAACTGGGTTTCGAAGAATGTGAACCGAGCTCAAAAACTATCTTTTTTTCTGTTTGGATTAGAATAAGGACTGCTAGTTAATGTTATCACTGCAGCAAAAAGGTGAGCAATGTTTTTTTCCACGCTGGCAAAATATAGTCGAAAGCTTGCTCTGAAATATCGTAGAGCCGTCAAATCCGCTGAATGTTGTGGCATCAAACATGATGGAATGAAATATGATCACCCTGGTTGCCTAGCACGTGACATAAATCTGCCACCGATAATAATTTTCACATTCTCCGAAGCCAGTTGAAAGCTGAACAGTAGGTTGCATATTTAACGTTTATCTAACCTTTGCGAGAAAATTCTAAAGTATTTGGTAACAACAACAAACGTCAGCAACGCAAATTCAGCGAAATTCAAGCAAGTCTTTCTCGGGATGAAAATGGCAACTGGCTGTGGTAAACAGATTGTCTGGGTACCCTGTGGTGTTGGATGCGGAAAAACAGCTGTTTTGCTTTATGAAGGTTGTTTGCTTTTAGCTTTTCGGCTGTGACGATGGGTCAACCAAACTTAGTGAAAGCCGGAGAATATACGACAGGATGATAAACAAGTGAATTGTTTGAAGTACAAGCATTTGCGTGCAGATAAAACTCGCTGTGGCTATATGGCCGGTAACTGGTAAACACTAAATTACCGGCGGTCCGGTATTTTTTTTTAAATTGTCAAATCGAAGAATCCTGGCTAATCCAAACCATCGTATGTCGATTAGGAAAAGTTATGCGATCCTGAATGATTTAGCGCTCAGAGGACGAACCGGGATTTGTGACACTACCGGTCAAGGTGTTAAAAAACACTAAATGACCGGCAGTCCCAAACAAATCACGGTTCGTCCTCCGAGCCCACCATAAACCAAGCGCTGGACTTGAGATCTATAAATCATTTCAGGATCGTTTGACTCCTAATCGACATACGATGGTTTGGATTGGCCGGGATTCTTCAATTTGACAATTTCAAAAAGAAATATCGGACTGCCGGTCAATAAGTCTTTTTAACACCTTGACCGGCAGTCGACCTGAAAAAAAAATTCTAAGTGTCACAAATCACGGTTCGCCCTCTGAGCCCAGCATAAACCAAGCGCTGGAACAAAACATTATTCAACAAGAGTGAGTATTCACAGAGAAATTGGGGCATACCGATTAGCACTGGATGTTATTAAAAGCCGACAGGATATTGTGCGAGTGCAGCCAACCGGAGCGAATTTCGCGGGAAGTGTTGGGATTTGCTTGATAAAGGCCGTACGCTTTTAGTTTTTCGGCTATGACGATGGGTCATGCAAACTTAGTGAAAGCCGGACGAACCGCGATTTGTGACACTACCGGTCAAGGTGTTAAAAAACACTAAATGACCGGCAGTCCCAAACAAATCACGGTTCGTCCTCCGAGCCCACCACAAACCAAGCGCTGGACTTGAGATCTATAAATAATTTCAGGATCGCTTGACTTTCCTAATCAACATACGATAGTTTGGATTGGCCGGGAATCTTCAATTTGACAATTTCAAAAAGAAATATCCGACTGCCGGTCAATAAGTCTTTTTAACACATTGACCCGCAGTCGACCTGAAAAAAATTTTAAGTTTCACAAATCACGGTTCGCCGAGCCCAGCATAAACCAAGCGCTGGATCTATAAATCATTTCAGGATCGCTTGACCTTTCCTAATCGACATACGATGGGTTTGGATTAGCCGAGATTCTTCGATTTGACAATTTTTAAATAGAACGGACTGTGTTTTTGACACCTTGACTGGCTACCGGCCACATAGGCACAGCGGATAAAATTACGCGGAAAATTTCCACTGATCGATTTGCCGATCGGACGAATGCACGGAAAGAACAAACAGTAAGCACGAAAATTCGAAGAGTGTATTAAGTAATAAAGAAGCTTTACAAAGGATTTTAGCGATTGTAGCTTGGAACACGGAGTGCAATATTCTTGTGTGTGAAATTCGACCTCACGATTGACATACTTATATTGGATAACATCTTCGTTTTGACAAGACTTTCGCAACATGCAGCTGGATTCGTAGCCGTTCGAAAAGTTGTATAATCTTTGATTTGTTTTAAACGGGTAACCGAACTTGTTTATACGACTGAGTGTCTTTCCTGAACTGATGAACAACGGTTGAGAATTGCACAATGACAACCGCACGAAGTCGACATTTCAGCAGTAATTAGCAAAATAGTTTTACGGACTCACTTTGTCTGATGTTTCCATTAAGCCACCGAACGTTGTGTTTCGCAAACGTGATGTTGGACGAATGCACGTTCGTTAGCGTTATGAAAGATTGCTTCGCGTCATTTTTCTAAAGTCACGAAGGGAAAAACAAACAGTAAGCACGAAAATTCGAAGAGTATACTAAGTAATAAAAAACTTCAAGAATAACCGCCTTGCAAAAGATTTTAGCTATTGTAGATTCTTGATAGTCTTAATTGGGAAGCCGAGTGTGATAATTCAGAGAAATTTTTGTGTGTGAAATTCGACCTCACAATAGCGATTGACATATTTATGTCGGATAACATCTTTGTTTTTCTGAACTGATGAACAACGAGTTAGAATTGCACAATGACAACCGCACGCAGTTGAAATTTCAGCTAAGTAATAAAGAACTTCAAGAATAACCACCTTGCAAAGGATTTTAGCGACTGTAGATTCTTGGTAGTCTTGGGAAGCCAAGTGCAATAATTATGCGAAATTCTTGTGTGTGAAATAGCGATTAACATACGTATATCGGATAACATCTTTGTTTTGACCAGACTTTGCATTGATATTCGTAGACGTTGGAGAGGTTGTGTTGTTCGGGTAACCGAACTTGTTTCTACGACTGAGTTCTGAACGCATAACCCTAGCCGTGCAAGCGGTTGAACTAATAACCGGCTGAAGTTATTATTTTTTTTGAACGGATAACACAAGCCGTGCGAACGGCAGCAATTTTTTTTGACCGGATAAGACAAGCCGTGCGAACGGCGGCAATTTTTTTTGAACGGATAACACAAGCCGTGCGAACGGCAGCAATTTTTTTTGACCGGATAAGACAAGCCGTGCGAACGGCGGCAATTTTTTTTGAACGGATAACACAAGCCGTGCAAACGGATACAAAATTTTATTGAACGGCTGGTGAACGGCAAGTGCACGGCAAAACGCCGTTTGAGCGGATAGCCGTTAGTGTACGTTTTCGCGTGAGAGGTCACATATTTTCCCAGGGTTTTAACACTGTACCATTACCTTTTTTACCTGTTTAGACAGCCGCATTGTCATTTACAACAGAATTTTATAGATATGTGTTAGCCTTGGAGTTTCTTTCTGTGAGTATACATGTACACATTTGATTTCAAGTATTACTTTCGTGTGTTGCATTGAATACAACGGTTTGCCTTTTTCATTCAATATTTAATATGCTGCCTTTTTCATTCAATTTAAATATGCTGTCATTTTCATTCAATTTAATATGCTGTGAATGGTGTCCATCCTAGGAAAACGTCCTGGCAGCTGGTGGAGAGTTTGAAGGCATAAACATCTTGGACATTGAAAAGGAGCAGTGTCTCCAGACACTAAAAGGGCATGTAAGCAGGTGAAGACAAGTGTTACAGTACACTTCCTATAAAATCAGTTATGAGTCATTTGCTGCTTTGTTTGCCATTGGAGAGGTGGCCTTTCATAATGTGAGCACTATCAGTGGGGATTAGCCTCCAATTCAGACGCTTTTTGGGTTTGTCATGCATTCCTTCGGAGGAATGCATGACGAGCCCAAAGACCTCTGCTTTGGAGGCTAGGTGGGGATCCTTTTGATGGGAAAGTAAGGTTTGGTGTTGGAGTGGGTATCATTGTTTAAGGTAGAGGAGGGGAGCTATAGGCTGCGATCCATTTGGGCAAAAATTTCGGTTTGAATTTCCAAAATACTCAGGTGTCAAATGGAACGATTTTTTTCCACTTCAGTAAACCGGTCTCGTCCCTTTGGCAAACGCAGATTCCGCCATCTTGCCTTCGACATCTGACAGCAAAGGAAACTGGGGGAGCCGAGCATGTCACCGAAAAAAAAGTGCCAAATGGAGTGCCAAAAAAGTGCCAAATGGAACAGAAAATTTCCGGTAATTCCGATATTTCGGGAAAATGGACAACCTCGAGAGGTTGACCAAAATTTTCGAGATGAACTTTCCAGAAATTACCGTTCCATTTACCTCTGAAACGAAAATTCCGGAATTTTTGACCAAATGGATAGCGCCCAGAGTTCTCCTCTCCTTATATTTATGGCTTACATGTGGGTTGAATTCCAGATTGCAGTGACGCTGTGTTATTACCTACATTTCAAACACTAATAAGGAAATGCAAAAAAGATTTTTGCTCTGTTTTATATGTTACGACTGAAAGGTTCCTACCATGACTGAGGTGCATAATTCAGACAATTTTGTTGGCAAAGTAAGACTGATTTTCACACTGTTTACCACTGTTTCTGCTTCCCTGATAGGGATAAAGACGTTGTGGGCTGTGGATGCCCTTAAATTGTGTCAAAATAATAACTTTTTGGTTGACAAATGCACTGTGACGAGGTACAGCTCATGCAAGTAGCACTTGCAACTGACTGTGACTTTATAATGTGGCTTGGCTGGAACTGCAATTTCTAACCTTGCTATGAAAATGTTTGATTAAAATGAGATCGTTTTATTGGTATGACTTACTATTAATTTTGAATTTGTAGAGCTGTTGTCTCGAGTTGAAAAACCCTGTCATCATGGCTGCTTTTCCCTTATTTTATGTTCTCATGAATCAGCACATAATCCACTTTAGGATAAATCTACCAGCGTTCTATCACGAATGCCATTCTCTGATTGGCTATGCTACTTGCTATCTATTCTGTGACAGATAGTGAGTAGCAGTTGTCAACAAAATGGCGCTCGCTTTCTTCGCGTTTTCGAAATATTTATATTTGTATTTGTATTTTATTTTTCTCCATTTAGTATTAATTACATAGCTATTAATTACATAGAATGAAGTAATACTAAATAGGAGAGGGGCACATCTAGGTAGACTAACATTGTGCCCCTTAGTGAAATTACATATTATAACAGCAACAAAACAAAAAAAAAAAAAAAAAAAAAAAAAATAGATACGAAGTGTCTGTGAGGAGGATTTTAATAATATACTTGTTTAGTTTTGAACGACTAGTGGATTTATACTAAAACAATTAGATTATTCGCCCTCATCAACTATCACGCGATAGAAATCTCGAGCTCATAATCTAATTGTTAAGTAGTATAGGGGAATCCTTGTTTACAATATTTGCCTCATTAGCATGAACAATTCAGTTTCTGACAGAGCTACAAATAAATCAGTTGTGAATATTGAACGGTTATAGTATGAATAACTCTGCCAATGAACACGAGCCTCATGTATTGAATACTTTTTATGCAACGCGGGTTTAAAAACTCAAAATTTTGCAACGAATGTATGAGCTCATTAGTGCTTTCGCCACCCAGAAATTTTGCAGTTTTTGGAAGACAATAGGACTGTTTATACGAGAGAAAATAAGCCGCGGCCACTGAAGACGCGAAAGGAACCATTTATACGAGTAAAAACTCCTAGGCTAGGATAAGCCGCAGCTTGAGAAAGCCGTGAACGTAGATTTTGTACCATTTATACGGAGTGTTCGCGTCTTATGTAAGCGGTGGCCAGAGTAAGCCGCGGCTTATTTTCTCTCGTATAAACGGCCCTAATATCTCCTTGAATACTACACCTATAGAGCTAAAAATTTCACAATAGGGCCGTTTATACGAGAGAAAATAAGCCGCGGCTTACTCTGGCCACGGCTTACATAAGACGCGAGCACTCCGTATAAATGGTACAAAATCTACGTTCACGGCTTTCTCAAGCTGCGGCTTATCCTGGCCTAGGAGTTTTTACTCGTATAAATGGTTCCTTTCGCGTCTTATGTAAGCCGCGGCTTATTTTCTCTCGTATAACCAGCCCTATTGTATTAAATTTCACTAGCTCTTTAGCTGCCTGGAGTCAAATAACATCTAACAGGTTACCTTCTGTAGGCAAAGCCATATGCAAATGAGCAAAAATGTAAACAATGACGTAAGCATGAATCCCCTATAGCCTGCGTTACAGCCCGGTTTGTCACTCAGACCCTAGGTAAAAACCCCGATATAGACTGTGTTTTCCAGGGAAGTCACTGTCTGCGACGCAGGCTACTGTAGTATTAACTGTTTTCCGACAGGCGAACGGACAGGCACACTGACCGAAAGACAGAATGGTAAAACTAACATTCTGTCTGCAGACCGCTGAGTTAGTTCTATAACGTTTTGCAGGGTGAAGGACCTCTGTGTGACGGACGATTTGATGAAGGATGAAGACAAGCGATTGCTGTTATTCTCAGTTTCCTCTGATGGAGATTTAAGAGGCTGGGCTTTTAATCCTGCAAACGTGAGAAGTTTTGTTAAGCTATCGAAATTTTCCGCACAATATCAGTTGATTCAGTGGAAAGAAATGCCTTGATCGGCGATCATTTCCGGGGGAGGGGCAAACGTTTTGACCAATCTTAATACGTGGTAAAGCAAAATCAGAGCAAGAGGTGATAAATTTGAGTGATCTTTGAAAAGCCACTGTAACTGGCGCTGTGTATTGATTGTTGTTGACAGTTTGAAGAGGATGCCAAGCTTGTAGCGAGATATGAAGTGCCCGGTAGACCGACTTGCCTCACAGTTGTTGGCAGAAAGACGGTTCCTAAGAAGCTTGAAGCACCTGCGAAAGAAATGGCTGAAGAGCCTGAGCAACCTGTAAAGGGGAAAAAGAAAAAGAAAAAGGAAAACGGAAAAACTGACAGACGGACCACAAGTACTTCAGGTAACTTATCTCCATAACCGATTTATCACAGTCTTTTTGCTGGGGTAGGGGAAGGTAGAAAATTTGTTTTATTTGGACACTGCTGGGGCCTTAGCCAGGCGTATTTTGGGGTGAGCGAGGGCTGAGCCTTTTCGCGTAAATTAAAAAAATAACGATACTGGGTAAAGAACAAAGAGATTGGAGTGAGAAGCGAATGCGACCAAGGGCAGGTGGGCGCCAGCCAGAATCAGTAAGAAGAGAGGACGAGGAGGGAAGAAAAAAATCCCTTCCACCCCCCCGTTCCCCACCCGTTCCCCTCCCCTTTCCCTTTGTTTCGTTCCAACTCGCCACGGTTTGAAAATCCAAAATGGCGGCCTAATACACTTGCGACTATTTAAAACGGCAGTCGCCCACCAAAAAACGCCTGCACTGCGGGCTACTCGGGCCTAAGTGGTCTAATGTGCTTTACACAAGCGGTGTCGCTAAACCAAGATTCTGTTGTATAGAACATTTTAGCTATTATACGCCAGTTCCCGTTAATTCACTGGTCGATTGAAGCCTGACTCGTGATTTGATGACCATGCATCTTCCACTATGTATAGGTGTGATGCCGTGTGCCTTTCTAATATTTGCTTGCTGTTATTTGCAATGAACAGCTGATGAACCCAAGAAGAAAAAGCATAGAACGAAGAAGAAAAAATCAGCCAAGAAACGGGGCGACTCTAGTCAGAAAGGAGCTGAGGGAACGGCGGGAGCAACGAGCGAAAAGACAGAAAATGAATCGGGAGAGATGGAAGTGAATGACAGTGGGGAAAGTGATGACAGCGGGAAGGATGGCGACGAGGAATGAGCCAAGGGCGACATGTATGCATGGCAAGTGCATTTGCACTTGTACGATTCGCGTCAGGTTCTGAATGAGACCTCTTAGAACTGGATTTCGTGTGTTGTAACTAACTACGCGAAAAGGAGCAGACAACTGGAGGTTTACCGCTTTAGTTTGACGCTACGCAACAAGGATACGCTGCTTGCCCTCGGTTACTGGCCTGGTCGGACAAAAACTCAAAGAAACGAACTTCTAGTCAGCAGTAGCTTAGGCCAGAGCGGTACGAAAAGGAGTCTGTCAAACGAGATAAGAAGAGATCATGTGCTCTACTGATAACATTTTATTATGTAGTCTGCGAACTAGTTTTATTGCAGCAGTCTCGGAGGAAAACGGACCCGAAGTGCTTCTGGAAGACACTTTTTAACTGACTATCCCAAAGAGATGACTCAGCACACTACTCTAGATCAGCAAATAACAATAAAAATAAACGGCATTCTCACGACAAAGCCTTTAACTTCGTTTAATTTACACACTCTTTCGCAGAGGGAAGCCCAAGAAGGATTGTACTTTTGCTCAGAGCTCACTTGCGTTTTAGTTGACATTCAGCCGCTGGCCAAAAAAAATGCAAGTACTCCGTGGGTTTCCTTTCAACTTGACTTTTTGTGCACGCCCTTTTCGATTGGTCACAGGCTCGTTCCCCATAATACTGTACATTCGGCCAGAAAATGCAAAATCTTTAAATGATTTTTGACTAAAAGGGGGAATAAAAATGCCTTGCGTCAGTGTGCAGTTTCTTTCTTTCCTGTCATCTTACTCCCCATTCTCTGACAGAACCCTCGCTTTGTTTTTTCTCCCACGATTCAACGCCTGACTAAAACATCGTTGGCTTTGCATGCATACAAAGACAGATATTCCTCACCCGAGAGCCTGTTAACAGGATTGTTTTGCTTTTTATCTCCATCTTTTTTAGACGGATAAAAATATTGCGGAATTCAAAATAGAGAGAAAACTGCATGCTGAAGTAAGTTTCTCTAAAAGTGACCATCCGCGTGCGCATCCTCATTATAAGTAATCTTTATAGAGGTTGCGCCGTGCAAAGCTGTGAAGGCTCGACTTCCGCCCCTCACCTCACTCGGGTCCGGTAAGCCCGGACCCGAGTGAGGGGCGGAAGTCGTGATGCCTTCAGTGGATTTGTTAACACCTCCAAGAGATGCAGTGGGCAAAAAATAGACGGCATACGAACGCACTGCTTTTTGGACAGTACATTGCACATGGTTGTGAACATCAACAGACACTTTTTATTTTCACGGAAACAAATTTCTAAAAAAAACCCTTGTGTATAAGCAAACGGAATTATTATTTGTGACTTGGGGGAGCCCAGGTTTTATGAGCCTCTTCGTTTCTTCTGGGCTCCCTAGCCAGGTTACTATTACTGTGCTTAATTGTTTGTGTTGTTTGATTGATTAAATAAATGAGCCGAACTGATAATTTTGGAATTAACATGTATCCCTAATCAGGCTGCATGTTTAGGAAAAAAAAAGTTTTTTTTCCTCGTTGCCTTGGTGTTCACAGAACTGACATCTCGTGCGTAGTGGGTCCTTTGTAGGATGTCAGTCTCGTGGTACAAAAACGCCATACTGGGACGCAAACAACCAACCGGCTCAAGACAAACAAAGAAAATTACCATTTTAAATGATGTAAGCTCTTTGTTTGTCTAGTCCCAGTTGGTTGTTTGCGTTTTTGTACCACGTGACCGACATCCTGCAAAGGGCCCATTGTACCTGAATAAGCCTCGGGAAAAGTCAATATCAATATTAAAGAACGCGCCTTAGGTCTTGCTTTTAATCGATATAACGTGGTGCTTAATGCCTGTGGATGGTAACGGAATAATGCCACGAGATGGTAGCGCGTCCTTTGGTCTTCGTTTGTTGCTCTAATCAGCTCTTTATTCGGATTTTTTATTCTCTCTTTTTTTCTTTTCTCAACTTTCTTCTCGTTTTAATCTCAACTTTATTTTCTTATCAACATATTCTTTTCAGCAGTCTTCCATCTTTCCTTATTTCCTGGCCCGCCTAGATTAGTTATGCTACCGGCGGGTCAGGTAATTCTGTATTTATTTAATAGCAGGTCAATAAAAAAATCAACAAATCAACAAATTAGCGGATTTCTCTTATTTTCACCCATACCACGAAAGATACCATTACCGACCGGTTAGCTCAGTGGCAGAGCACCGGACTACCATGGGAGGTCGCGGGTTCAAACCCCGGTCGGACCAACACTCAGGGTCTTAAAATAATTGAGGAGAAAGTGCTGCCTTTGTAATGACATCTACAAACGGTTAGACTTTCTAGTCTTCTCGGATAAGGATAACCGTAGGCCCCGTCTCACAACTCTTCATAATTCACTGATTCTGTGGGACGTAAAAGAACCACTAGGGACGTAACAAAATTCTGGCAGTGACCACCCCTAGTGTCTGTCTTAATTTGATATTGACCTTACGGGGCACTCGTAACTCAACTTCATTAATTGTAAACTGCGTAAAAAGCAGTCTGGCAAAAGTCCCCCGGCCAGTGTTGTAATGCGCATTTGAATATTGCATAGAAAATGCGCAATATAAATGTGATATATTATTATTAAGCTCCTGGAACTTTGAGGCCATGTTACACGAGGCAATTTTTCTTGCAACTCGCAACGCAACGATGACGAATAAAAAACCTTTCAAGTTGTAGAGGGTATGTTACACGTTGGCAACTTTTTTCGCAACTTGCAACGCGTACCATAACAAACAAGATGGCGGACGCCATCTTGAAATCTCTCGCGAGCGAAAGACGAGCTCTGATTGGCCCATTCTGACAAAATTGTTGTTGCGAGTTGCAGAGGGGATGTCACACGCAAGCAACTTGTCTCGCAAACGTTGCGAAAAGTAGAGGGTCGTTCTACTTTTCTCGCAACTCGCAACGCAACAATTGCAGTTGCAAAATGGGGTGTTACACGTGAATTTTTTCTCGCAACTTGCAACGCAACGTTTGTTACGTTGCGAGTTGCAAGAAAAATTGCCTCGTGTAACATGGCCTTTACTTACATCCTCATACAGCACAAATGACTTGTTGGCAAAGTCTCCCAGAACTCTCTGCGCTCGTGTTCTTGACGTGGCGTAGTCTCCAGTCCCTTGTTTGCAGCCGCTGTTCTCCGGCGTCCGCCATAACGAATTAGTTGGATTGTATTCCTCTTGCTATCTCGTAAACAAGAAGCCATCCTGTCCTTTATGTAGCTGATTCGTAGAAATATGGCATCTGGGAGAAATTATACGTTACTCTTGCTGGTTATTTTGTGCTTGAAGTCCATCGTAGGAGACGAACACACACACAAAGTAGGTCGATATTAGTCGCATAATCTTGGTATCTTGTATGCTTCTCTGCCCCTCAGTTGTATAGATGTGTTGCTATTTTCAAACCCATGTCAACGAAGGAGTACTTTTTTTAGCTCTGCAGGTAATTTCCTCTAAAATCAAAGCGATCTTAATATGCCTTTTTGTTTTGATCTTCGAGATAAATGATCTTTAAACGAAAATTTGAAATTGACACATCAGCACAGAGCTTAAGGATTCAAAAAGCTAAGCTTCGTTTGTACGGATTGGCTTTTATCGATTCTTTGAAGTTTTGCAGCTTATTATCGTTGAATGCTGTTAAATGTGTTTCAAAACTGCTGTTAAATGTGTTTCAATTCTTTGTATGCCTTACGATAATATATATGCTCTAAAATTACCAAATTACCTGAACTTTGGGAAATTAGTCGAACGCGTTTCTATGTTTGTTTACGTTGGTCATTCATTTGGCGATCATTTGGCGTTCTGTTGTTGATTTTTGGTCAAGGGTATTACCACTTCGCTTATTATACTGCAAAATTAAGAACCGTTTACAAATATCTTCGATATTTTGTGGGGCTGGAAGCTAGTTTGTTATGCACCGTATTTACATGGCTAGTTCAAATATTTAAGCTTACATCTTAATTGAAAGCATACTCTAACTTGACCTTTTGTTATATGCAGGGAGACTTTTATCCAGTACTAAACTATTAAATAGTTCTGGAAAATGAAGTTATGTGTTTGTTACTCCTGAATGTTAATAATGCATGGAAAATTGCCTGGAGAGTGCACCTCCAGTTAATATCTTATTCTGCTTTTTATGAACAAGAGCTGTGCTAGGCTTGTATTTCTATGTCACTGTATCTTTCAACAAAATAATGTGCAGCTATTGGTTTAAACATTGCATACCATGATCTCTACAAAATTATAATGTAAACAGATTCTGCCAGATTCATGGCCATAAAGTATGCTTTTTCTTTGTAAATCATTAATTTTTTTAAATGCTGCTCTAAGGTTCAAGGGTCAAACATGTGCTCATTCTAACTATATTGTGATGGTGTTGTTGATGGTTGAGATACCACTGCGATATATAAGATACCCTCGTGATAACGTTGGGGTTGTGTTGTAGTTTTTGTTTTCAACTGATGTGAGAAGGTGCATGGTTATATAGAGTTGCTATTGTTTAAGTGACACCTATTTAAATGTGGATGATGTCCCGGAACAAATTGTACCGCATCATCTATTATAAAGAAGGTAACTACTCTTATTACGGTTGTAGCTGTTGCATAAATGGGAGCCTGTTAATAATTAAACTGTCAAATTCTTGTGTTGAAAGATCACACATTATTAGCACTTTTTGTTAGATGATAGAAAACTAAAGCACTGAGGTACCGCAAAAGAAATAGTCCATATAATTCTTGCAGCCCTCTACTTATACATTTTTGTTTACTGACTGCTGTGAATATTGATGTTTTTGTGGTGAGTCTGCATAGGTCTTTTATATCTTTATTGTGACAATAACAAAATGCTCAAATATGATTGGCTCTTAAGAGCCCTTATTTGTGGCTTTATTGGCTATTTCAGGTCCAAACTGTCCGATTTGACCTGTGCAATTACAAACACTTGTAATCAGACAGACCAAATTGGACAGTTACTGTACAGCTCAAAGGTATTTGACCAAGGCACACGCAAAACACACGCACGTTTTTTTCGTTAACGCATTTGCGTTAACGCATTTGAAAGCGCGTTAATGAAACGCGCTTTCTCTTTTGTTATTCAGTGCTTGAGTTTCCTTTGTCCAACATTGTTTCCACAAACAAAAGAAACAAGCCAAAATAAGCAAACTGCGGCCAGAAATAGGACTGGAAATGCTACAATAAACATGAAGAGAAATACAATTATTGTATTTCTCTTCATGTTTATTCGACGACAACATTCGCTTAATTCGTGCTAGTTCCAAAACTCTGACGTTAACAGATGTATCCCTTGTTTGGCCAGACTTTTCAAACCTCGAAACATAATGGCGTTTTCAACGCTCAAGCATTGAGTGAGCTTTCACTGATGACTTTGGCTAAGAGTTATTTTTGTATAAAAATCCATTTTTAATCGTCCCGAACTGAAGCGAAGAAAACCACTCCAACTCGCTTCCGTGGAATTGTTTTGAAAGTTATTTCCCTGCCAACAGGCGGCGGCGGTGAGAAGGTTACTTCATCAAAACAGTTGTACCCATTACCCAC
Source organism: Pachyseris speciosa (assembly GCA_016490735.1). Lineage (NCBI taxonomy): Eukaryota > Metazoa > Cnidaria > Anthozoa > Scleractinia > Pachyseridae > Pachyseris > Pachyseris speciosa. Next base: position 899,955 of record JAEMWC010000173.1, on the reverse strand, counting down.
AAAATATCAGCAGTAAAAAGAACTAGCAAAGAAATACAATCTTTTTAACCGACAGAGCAAATTTACGCGTGCATCTGCTACTGCGGAATGTTCGAAAAGTTCTTGCGCATATGCAAATTTACGGAATTCTGTACGTGCAATTTGATTGATGGCCAGCACTACACGGTTTCTTATTTTCGCCGAATTTACAGCTGCACGTATTATTGACGGAATGAAGTTATTTTCGCTTTCTCCGATAAGTCTGTTTCCAGGCTGTCAATGCATATAGAATCATCGTCACTGGATTCTTCGTCGCTCTCTGACTCATCGTCCCACGGGGAATTCTTCGATCTCTTCATTGTCAACATTGTCTCGCGCTTCAAAGTATAACTTGGCAACTTCATCAAAACTTTGGACATCTTCCAACATGACATGCAAATATGAAACTTCCGTTCTTGAACTCTCCATCATAATAAGATGATAAACGTATACTGGCTAGCGATGGTTTGATAATATTTTTGTTTTTTTTGTGTGTGTTGAGTCAAGGAGTGGCAAAAATATCACGACCGCGGATAAAGCAACGGCAATCTTGCACACTGGACGGTGAAGTAAGAAAATATGAAAGGTCATAATAATTCCTCCATTTCAAGTACATCACTTAGATTTTATTTAAAAGGTGATCAATCTGTTAAGTTTTCTTTCTGATAAAGTCTCTGTTTTCGTCGCCGTCTGATGGGACACTTATAGTGATTTCCTTGCAAAGTCGATTTTCTTCTTTCTTTGTGAGAATTTATATTCGTTACGTTAAACTTAATAAAAATACGGTATTTGCACAACATATAGAAATATTTCTGCCATTTTTCTTTCTGCCCTAGTGTGCTGTAGTGTGTTTGAAATACTCGAGTTTTGCTACGTATCAAATAACACACCACACGCTCTTCATTTATCACTTCAAATCTATGCAAATTTGTGCTGAAAATTTGGCGGCGTTTACATTTGGTGCGGCCATTTCGACTCTTTATGAAATGTACTTGAAATCCTTGAAAACATGGTAGCCGTATGCAAAAAGGGCCTACTTCATAAACTATAAAAGAATTGATGGCATCACAATTATGAACAGTTAAGTACGTCGCGACGTTCATTTACGCAAGCCGCCGGGCAATTTTTTATAGTCGCTTTCTCACCGGTTTAATACTTCGGTAGTTTGTTTTGTAAATGCAGTCGCTTGATGAAAATATCATGGTTTACTTGGAAATCGGATAAATTCTTTGATTTTCCTGATTTAGACTGAACTGTATTTCTTTATTGGAGCTTTGAAACCAAGAACAATACGCCAGCTCATACATACTAATGAGTTGTGCTTCAAGCGCGCTTTTGAAGCGCGTTAGATAAACGGACTCGCGTTAACGCATTTCTAACTAACTCGTTTGAAGCGCGTTAACGTGGACGCTTACCTTTGAGCTGTACTGTAAGCAGCCAATAAAAATTAAGCACTTCATGCCATTAGCCAATAAACTTTAACTATCTACTACCCAGCTCATGCTAGGCAATGAAAATCAAGGAAAATTTCTTAAGTGAGCACTTTGACAGGTCCAGATTGAAAACAAACATGGACGAAATTAACTGGTCCATTGACTTTTATTCAAATACATTTTCTTTAGATTTTGACAACCTTTGACTTAGAAAGCCTTGTAATGAAAGAAAACTATACAGTTGTTGAAGTTGGAAATTTGCTGAGCTTCTTGCATTTTGTTATTGGCACAATTAATTGGTAATTGGACTTCGTGTCATATAATACATGGGAAATCATGCTCATATTATTGCAAATCAGCCTCGCGTTAAGGGCTCTGCCAATTTGAAATCACTTGCCCAATTACTCCCTGACAGACCTATTACCATTACTTATTCTCTGGTTTTGTTACTTTAGTATGAGGATGGTGAAGAGGTTGTGCTTTGGATGAACACAGTGGGACCTTACCACAACAGACAAGAGACATACACTTACTTTTCACTGCCTTTCTGCAAAGGCACCAAGAAAGGCATTAGTCATTACCATGAAACACTTGGAGAAGCAATTCAAGGAGTCGAGCTTGAATTCAGTGGGATGGACATAGCTTTTAAAGGTTTGTGTTTGTGGGGTTGTGCACATACATGTATGTTTTTCATTGGCTTCTTACTATGCAAGTCAGCTCATTCTAGCACATTAGGGAACTCCTATAGTACCGTTACTTGTAAATCTATACCATACCTTGGGATTCAAGTTATTCACTTGTATCAGCCTTGTATGACTTGCCCACTAACCCTTGCCCACTAACCCTTCAGTGCATATAAATGAGTGGCATGTGCCGTAGTTCTTTGTACATGTGGCATAATTTTGTTTGGGGCAGAGTGAGGATTATACGCCTGTATGCCAAGATTTTAGATTGCAAGTTTTCCCCCCTCCCTACTTTTATTTTTTTTTCCACTGTCTGGTCATTGTGACAGGTGCATGTTCCTTTGTGTGAGGGCTCGTGGCGTGGGGTTGTGCCAACCATAGGGGCATTATTCAATCTAGAGGCTGGATGCCAATATTGGTAGTCCCTGGATAATCCAGGCACACTTCCTCCACAAAGCAGTGCAGTATTGTTTAATAATATTATTGTTTATCGTAAGGAGGGTTGCATTGTCATTTTACAGCCTTGTGTTGACATTAGGCTGATTTAGCAAAGACAACGGGGACTTCTTGACAACGGCGCGCGCCAATCTAAAAACCGACTTGACCAATGGCAGAGCAGCAAATTGAGCACCGGAAGTCGTTAACGTCGTGTTCAGTCCTTTCCGCGCGCTCTCGCGTCCTCAAATGACGTTCCCGTTCTGTTGCTAAATTAGCCTATTCTTGGTATCGTGACTTTGCTTACTGTAGCTGGATTTGTGTATACTGTTGTAAGGTGATATTCATAATAGACCGGGATCTACAGTGCAGTGCAGAAATAAGCGACCCAAAATATGCGTGTGACACGCATCTACCCAAATTGCACATACGCGTCTGCGTATTTGACACGCGCATCAAATGTGCGCATACACCGATGCTCATCAGTATGTATGAGCTAGCTCATTGTTCCTTTATTGTTCTTATTTTATTGTTATTTTCATTGGGCTTTTATTCCAAGGCAACAGCTATTTTCGTTGGCTGAATTGGTCTCCCATTATCGTGTGTCAATGTCACAACAAACTACCGGTAAGCGGGTATAAATTATTAGCGAAATGTCTGGCGCAACAATGGGCATTATTTTTCCAATGAATAACAAATAAAAAATAACTGATATTTTCTCACGAAGTAAAGGATAAATGATCGAGCCTTTTCTCGTTTCAACCTCGCTGAATTAGAGCTAGAGTCGAGTTCAAAAGTAGAGCGACACGAAGAGACAATAATCAACATACTCACGAGGCAATTCGCTTGCTACAAAACAACCTTGGAATGTGTGTTGCATCAAATCCATTTCGTTGCGAACAAAAGAATTTAAGAAATCAAAACACATTTACTTTCATTGAAAGTCAAATGCGACTGTTGTAGAAGTTATTGCTTTATCAAACCGAACGCGCGCTTACATCGGCAAATTTTTGTCACGTGCTAGGCAACCAGTAATCTGAGCTTGTGAATGTCGTCTTGCCGTCGTCTCGTGGCGATTTTTGTTATGAAGCGGTCACGCCGCAGATTTGTATCGCACGTTTTTGGTTTTCATCTTTGCATGATGAGATCAATAAATAATGAGGGAGCAGGTTAAGTGCACTTTCATTTGAAATGAAAATGTATGAACAGTGTTTGTTGATGCAGTGAATTCGCACGTTCATTGTTCTAGATCGGTGTTACGAAAACAATCGCCGGCTGGTATGGCATAGTTTCGCAAATTATGAACTGGGAACCGTGTCACATTCCAAAACAACTATAATTGCAAAATAAATGTAGCGAATTGTGACGGCAGTGTTGTTACGAAACCATGTCAACAATGTTTGTAGTTTGCAGTCAAACTTCCGACTTGGCAGTTATCGAAAAAGCCGGTCGAACTTGTTGGTATTCAGTGGCGGTGAAAGCTCGAAGCAAGTGGAATATTTAATAAAAACAAGACACCGCGGCAATAAAACAACAATAAAATTGTAGTTGTAATCGTAGTTTCTCTCGTTTGTTTTTTCACGGGGTTCATCTTTTTCCGTTTTCGCAGTAACGAGAGAAGTAAATAAGATTCACTCAAGATGATCAAGAAAGAAAAGTTGATCTCCACAGCAAATCATCAACTATAAAACTGATCTCTTTGTCGAATGTTCCGGCGTTTTGAGGCTGGATTTAAATATTCAATTTTGTTGTGTGATGGTAACTTGCCTTTTGTTTTGCGGAACAATTAACCACAAAGCAAAGGTATAAGCCTGAATAACAAAAGTAAACACGCGCATCAAATATGCGTGTCGACACGCGCATTTCAAGACGCGTATATGCAAAAAACGTGCGTGCCCTTGCGTGTGCGTAGGACGCTTATTTCTGCACTGCACTGTACCTTTCATCAATATAACTACAGTCTCATAGTCCGGCTTTAAATGCATGGGTTTGTTAAATATACATGACTGTTTAAGAACTAAAGAAAACATTTCATTGTGGAGTTGCTGGGCTTTACATTGTGTGGATGTACATTTTGCTGTTCCCTGTCTTTAGTTGGAAATGCCTCAGTGCCAAAGACTAATTTTTCTTGCTTTTGGTGATGCCAAATCCATTTATGAAGCTACATGTAGTCATTCAGAACTGCATGCCTTTTTTTGTGATTGGTAGTTACATACAAGTCTTGACCAAAAACCTAATTAGATTTTTGAAAATTGATGGGCAAAATGTACATGTGTATTGACAGAATCTTAAATGAAAGCAGACATGCCTTCTTTCCATTTTCTCAATTCCTTCTTTTTTGCCCAACTTTCCTAGCTTCTTACCCTTGCTTTTCAGGCATCTCTCCTCAAAGAATATAAAGCCAACAAAATATATGAATTTCCTTTCAGTCAATGTTCCACCAGTGGGGTACTGTACAATGGATCTTACTCAAGATAATAATGATGCCATGGTGTATGCTGTGAAGAATCATTACTGGTATCAGATGTATATAGGTAGGTGGGATTTCACCTTGTGAAAACTTTGCAATTTTCAATATTGCTGCACCATAATTTTTTTCTATAAAATAACACATGTACAGTGTAGTATACATATTGTACACTGTATGTTTTTCCAAGACCCAGAGATGATTTTCAAGTATGATTATTTTAAGTGGTTTTCTTGTTTGGTTCTGGTTTTTCTACTTCAATTCAGTTTTAAAAAGAAAGTCATTAGAGTTTCCTAGGTCTTGTCTACCAAGAGTGCTTGTGTCTCCAGGCCTCATTTGTTAAAGGAGCAGATAACATTCATAGGTTCAGTCACTGTTCAGCGGATAAAACTGTCAGCTGGATAAAGCTACATGTATCTGTTCTTTGAACAACTGGGGCTAGATCTGTTTTCAGAAGCCTACATGTACAAAATTACTACTTACATGTACAATGTATTCATAACTGCTTTAACAATCTTGACTAAAAATAGAAAAGAATAGTCCAGTAAGATTACAACCTAACATGTACGTGAAGTTTTAACTGCACATACACAGGTAACAGACCTAGTGCATTGAACCTGCAGCAATTTATAACAACAGGTCTGTATCCCCATCAGTCACTGGACATAACTTACATGTACCACCTCTTGCTTTAAATGTTTTCTTTTGATCACTGCTTGTATTTTTCTTACACTTTCTTGTGTTTTTCCTATTTTTCACAGATGATTTGCCAATATGGGGTAAGTGTCATTGTGTGAAGGGCTTGGTTAGAGATCCTTGATTTGGGTATGAGTTTCAAATTTCAAACACTCTTGCACCTTGGTTTTGCCTTCCAGCGGGTAAAGATACTGTTGAATCAAGATCGGCTCAAGTGATTATCTAAAGCAAGCAAATTAGATCTTATTATACTTATACTCAATGCTGTACTCATGAGCACTCAAATATCAGGGTCCATATTATTTTTAAAGTTTTCATTGCAATCAAAAGATTGCTCCATGATAATGTTACTGTCTGGCTGAGTACCTCCTTTTTTAGTGCACCTTGTCTATGTGATGATTATATTGTACAGCTTTTTGTTGTTGCCTGTAGGCAGTTATCAAAACTAGATTTGCCTGCTGATGGAACAAGTGTTGGGAATGTGTGTTTTTTTTCTAACTGCTTACCTCTTTACGTTGCTGCGTTGGATTAACAGAGGGTATTTCTTCAGGGGTGCAATGACCTTAAAACATATTAATTTGTTAACACAGCCCTGTCAAAAGATGCTGGCAGCTGGCAAATTCACCACTTACAGTCAATTATTTGCCCCTTACTTCACACTTGGACTTGACTGTGAGTCCTCTAGCAGGCAAGGGTGGCTGGCAGTTGATGCTTCCTACATGTACTACTCCGGCTATGATACCCACTACTGCAAAGCATTTTGACAGGGCTGTCACACAATCTTTTCCTCTATTTTGCAGGTATTGTTGGTGAAATTGGGGAAAGCAAAGATGAGTACTACATTTGGACACACAAGAAGTTTGAAATCAGCTATAATAATGATCAGATTGTAGATGTGAGCTTGACAAGTGAATCCAAAACGAAGCTCACCCCTAACACAAAAATCAGTTTGACTTACGAGGTATGTTGATCAGTGTATTTTTATGTACTCTGTTACATCAAAATGCTGACTAATTTGACTGCTGTTTTAGAGCTTGAAAGCTCATTTTTAACTCATGCAGCTGATTTCACTTGTTCACTTCTTCACTTCCTTATACACATTGTGCACATCCTCTGACCAGGGCATAATTGTTCCCATGCATTCCGCATAACTGATAAACTAAAATTCCAACTATGAAACTGTGCAACCAAAATTGTGAGCATTAACGTCTGCGTCGCAAGTGGAGGTTGGGTGCTCAGGGGCCTGGGGGCTGGTACCGCCGACCCAAACCCAGGTTGGTAGAACACCCCATAAGCCTGCCGTACCCGCAACCCAGCCACGAGCCCCGCCCGGCACACAAGGCCCTAAACCAAGCACCCGTCACACTGAACTAGGAGTTCAGTGGAAGAAAAAACAAATAAATAAATAAATAATAATAAGAAGAAGAATTTAGAAGAAAAGAAGAAGAAAACTAAAGGGAGGGAAGGGAGGGGAAATACTCGAAAACACACAAGCTGTAACGCCCTGTATGCAGAGCAAGTAAAAACTACCAGCATGTGGAAAAGGTGCACGCATAAAATAAACAGGACCGCCGCTGACCACTGGACTGCCTGAAGACATCAGACATAAGCCAGAAAGGCTAACAGCAAATGCAAACGCCATGCCATGCCAATAAACTGAGCAAAGACTTGCTCCTAGATGTTAACCAGGTTAAATTGCATTTAACCCCATTCAAAATGGCCAAATGAAAAACAAATTTCATCAAGATACTACAGTGTGAAAGACTCTTGAGAGGTACCGTATTTTCCCGTGTATAAGTCGACCTTCTAAGTCTTGAAAATCACTCCAAAAAGTCGACCTCGACTTATACACACGTCAAAACTCAATGGTCATTCAACAAGTGGCATAACAATAGACTCATTCAGGGTTCGCACGCACCTTGAAAGTCCTTGAAAGTCCTTGAATTTGAAAATCAAAATTCAAGGCCTTGAAAGTCCGTGAAAAGTACATTGGGTCCTTGAAAAACCTTGAAATTTGCTGTTTGACTGTTTCCACTTAGTGGAAGAACTAGAAAAGACTTAGACTTGAACAAATCTGGCAGTTATCCCTTAAAACCCGATAATCTAGTATCACATTCTAATGGCATTTTTTACTGGATGGAGTGCTTGAAAAATTGGAATTGTGCCCTGGAATGTCCTTGAAAAGTCCTTGAATTTTTAGTCCAAAAAAGAGTACGAACCCTGCTCATTGGCATAACAATAGACTCCAAAGTGAAGAAAAAAAGGGAAACTACACAAGTAGTTCAAAGAAGAATATTTAATGGCAAGTGGTGCAGTACTGAATAAAGAAAATGTTAGGAAATACAATATTATTGGTTGTTCCATGATTTGTCTATGATCACACGTGCGCTACGTTCAGTCTTCATTGACATCACACTTTATAGCCTGTTTGTTGTTTCCCTGTGATTTAATTGGGTCTACATTGTGAAGTTATTTGTGGAAGAAATTCTTCAATAAACTTGAGCAAACCATCCTGTTTCTGCTTGTGCGATCAAGCATAATCGAGCATGACTCAAGGCACGTTGCTGGCTTGGTAACTTCTCACCAAGGTCGGTTTTTCATTACCAGGTTACCATGTCATGGAAGATGGCGCGTTGTTTACAACTTCATTCTTTTGTGTTTTTGGAGTGTTTTTATTATTTTTGTTTTGGCATAAAAAGGTTCCAAACATTTCCTATAAGTTACAAGGTTCGTTAAAATACCTTTATATTGAAGGTGTGGCATTGAATTTTGGAGGTTTTCAACGGTACTCTCGCTGAAGTGTGTCACTCGATCGATGCGATTTTTTTCTCCATGGAACTTTTTGCAACGAACTGCTAAGGATTTTGAACTCAGTTTATACACCATAAATTAGTAAAATCTCAACTTTTGGTCTCAAAAAGTAGGGTCGACTTATACACAGGGTCGACTTATACACGGGAAAATACGGTATGTACAGGAGAGGAGTAACTTGCTTACACTGTATGTTTATAGGATATTAATTTTGAAGAGGATAAATTTGACCCTACGTAATCACACATAAGATACATACACATGTACACTGTATAACACAAGTGTCACAGTTCTCTTTTGAATCTTTCAGTAACATTTCCCAACAAAGGACTAAAAACCATGTATTCAGGATTGGTCTATAATTCATTTTGCAAGCTCAGTGGCTCATAGCCATTCTGATGTTCCTTTTTTGTTTTTTTACTAGGTAAAATGGATCGAGTCAAAAGTGGAGTATGCAAGAAGATATGATAAGTATCTTGATCCAAGTTTCTTCCAGCACAGGGTAAGACTGAACTGTTCATTGTACTTTCTTTGGAAAATTTATGTACGCATTTATAATAAATTATGCATTTGCCCTAAAAAAATTCATTCCCCTTCGAAATAAAAATAACCATTTTGCTTTAATCCATGTTCCCCATGTGACTGCCTTTTCAAGGCATTCTCTGATATAAGCCATTTGTTAGAGTTGGAAATGGTGACAGAGACTGAACATAGCTTCATTATGCATTAATGGACCACTTTGACAATGTCATGCAATATAACAATATAGGTACATGTAACAAAGTGCTTGCCCCCTTGGCATACATTCCTTTATAAACATTGGCAGGTTTGGGGTCTCATATTTCCACAAATTTGTGAAAGGATTCTTATGAAACCTCACCTATTTACTAAACTTGGCACAAATCATTGTTCTCTGGAGGTTGTTTTTGTTTATTTGAAAAATATGGAAAATTGTTGTATGGCATGGCATCATTTACATTGTACATGTAAGTACATTTATTATATCACAGGCTCTTTCAGTGGTCAAGATGAATCAATTCTCCTGCTGTGATTGGCTACCCGCAAGGTCAAGATGGAGCCATCTTGACCTCACGCTTGGCCAATAACCCATATGTACATGTAGTCAATTTGGCACTTAGTAAAGAGTCAGAATGTTTGCATCTGAAGAAGCAGCAGCCCTAGATCTCTTTTATATAGGCTTAAAAAGAAAAACCACAAAAGAATACTTCATAATTATGGTCAAGGGTAGCCAACAGGAGGATTTAACAAAATACTTGTCATGAAATGCCATGCCTGCAAATTGATAATTAAAATTGAAAAACGAATGATAAACAAACTTTATTTGACCACACTAAATTATTTGTTTAATTTTAGTCATAAATTTTACTGTAAATCATCTACAAGGATGTATTCATCCATATGAAGTACGTTCATTGTTCTTTTTGTTTTATCAATTTGCAAGCATGTATTTCGCATTTTGACACCTTCTAATAATGTTGGTTTTGAAAATTCCTGTCTTTTATTATACATGCTAATTTTCTACCCAAGGACTCAAACTTAAAATGACTGATCATCAGTGGAAATACCATTCACTCCTAGGCTTAGTTTTCATTACTGAATGTATTTCAAAGAATTTGTGACCCTCCACGGGAAAATTTACACTAATGACCTTCCCTTAAACCGTCTAAAACGTTAGCTATCCATTAGTCATCAGTTAGAAACATTGATGAAAACCATTAGTAGCATTAGTCAAACTATTGGCACCTGATCCTTGCCCGTTAGAGCGTTAGTCATATCCGTTAGTGACATTAGTCAGACCGTTAGCACCTGATCCTTGCCCATTAGAGCGTTAGTCATATCCGTTAGTGGCGTTATTCAACGACAACCATGCTAGCATCTGATCCATCTGATTCCCATTAGAGTTTAGCCATATCTGAAGAACACATGCAAGCGAAAAAACAATATTTGTGAAAAGATGAGGATCATATTTCGAACCGCCGATTGATGTAATCTTTACGAACATGCGGCTTGACATACATAAATCAGAAAGTCCAAACCTTTTATTTCCAATGCTCCACAGTTTCTGATGAATGAAACTCGAAAGACGCTAATGAGAGCTTGATGTTTTGTTTTTGTTCTCTCTGTCTGTTTGCAATGTTAGTTAATGTTAACATTATAGAAAAAAGGTAAAACAAAGTTTTCTTCCAAACTGGCAAACAAATCTCGAAACTTTGCTCTGAAATATCCGCCGAATCATCACATGCGCCAAAAAAGAAATATGACCGCTCTTGTTGCCTAGCATGTGACATGCCACTGATAAAATATTATCCCATCACTTTCTGTGAGCCTTCCGTTCCCTAAATCAAGGCGTCTGTTTAAGAACTCGACGACAATTGTATTTGGCCTTCAATGAAAATAAATAAGTTTATATTATGTAAAATCCTTCCATCAGATGGAGTGAAAAGTATCGTAAGAACATAGTTTATCTCTATCTAGATCTTGTGTTATCGGCTGTAATCAGTCAAGCGTTGTCAATTGTCTGACCACTTTTGAATGATCGGTGTCGGAGTTTCCAGTCAAATTTTGTCGTTCTCAGTCGAACAGCTTCGGGTATTATGTTAGCTTGCTTTTTTACAGAGTTGATAGCAATAGTGTGGAATACCACAGGTATCAGGTTTTGCACACATTTGAACATTCATCTTTTTTGGGTCATCACGCAATGCTTATCACGTATGCTCTTCATTCCCAGTGGATCAAATTTCAAAAAAAAAATTTTGCATAAGGTTGTTTATCAGAAGTCTGAAAAATGTCAGTGATCAAGAGATTAATTTTAATTTTCCACCAAACTGAAAGGATCCACTTACAGTGTATGTAATTTTTTAAACTAGCATAGTATGGGATTGAGACAACTGCCAAACATCAACAAAAGACGCTGTCGGCTTCACATTGAATTGAAGACAATGTAATGGTCTGGTGTTGCTTTGTCGCACGTTTACGACTCCGTCTCTCACTTGAAAGTGAGAGAATTGTAATTGTCACAAGCTATTGTGCTTTTTTGGAAAATTTCTGTCAGTTATCAGTGTTTTAGGAGAAGATTCACAAATGTTTTTGCAGTTGTTTCTACTCCTTGGAAGGCCTCATTGAATGCTCTCAGTCTTAGCTGTTGCAAAAAGAATTTGGCAGCACCACGAATCCTTGTTTCGATCGACCGCTTAACTGAAGACTTTGTTAAAAGAAAAGAGATAAGTAATACGTGACTGCACAAGCGCCTAAAAACAAACCGTTAAAAAAAACTGAAATAATCATTCTTCGATTCATTTCATCTGCAATTCTTATACATGTATACATTGTTCACAACTTATGATCCTTTAGAACTGGAGATCAGCCACTAGAACTTTAGGCCAAACTGTCAGAATGTTAACACAAACTGTTGGAGCATTAGCACAAACCAATAGAGCATTGGAACAAACCGTTAGAGCATTAGAACAAACCATTAGAACAAACCGTTAGAGCATTAGGACAGATCGTTAGAAGGTCAGGGCCGAGCGTTAGAACATTAATTAGTACTAAGCGTTAGTAGGACTTCAAAGCCCTTAGCAATCCGTTAACTAACCGTTAGTTTTCTAACGTTTAACGGATGATCATTAGTGTACGTTTTCCCATGGAGGGTCACATTTACTTATTCGAAATTACCAGGTTCTCTTTTTATGATTTTTTTAGGCAGAAGGGGTTGCTGTGCAAGCCTGTTTCAATTCTTCCCCTGAATATTTAAACTACAATTTTTTTTAGCAAATGTTATCTTATCTCCTGAATGTCCAAGCTGCTGGTCAGTGTCTTTCTGGAAATCCCAGGTCTCTTTGATTGGGAGTGACAGAGTCAGTTGTTAAGAATCTGTGATTTTGTTTTTAGATCCACTGGTTCTCAATCTTCAACTCTTTCATGATGGTTATCTTCCTGGTTGGTCTTGTTTCTATGATTCTGATGAGAACTCTAAGAAAGGATTATGCACGTTACAGCAAAGATGACGAGCTTGATGACATGGTGCGTGATATACTTGTAATCTGTAGTTGTTTTCCGACTCTTTGAGATGGCTCGGATGGGAGCTTCAAGAAAAAAGAAAAAGCCATCAATTTAGTTAGGAGTATAATAACAACTTAGGAGCCTCGGCAAAATTTGTACACCAAGAACTTTTTTCTTTAGTTTTGGAATTCCACATTCAATTAATAATTATGAGGACATGGGGACATGACTAAAAAAAAATGCCAGCCAGCCAAGGGTTAGTTCTAATTTACAATTCTACCATTTGGAAATTTCAATAAGAAGTTGTCATGTGGTTACCATGGTATCCATTATGAAACACAATGTTCTAGAGGGTACTGAATTGGTAGTTGGGGCCCTTGTTTTAATAGTTTTGTTGAAATTAAATGCGTTAAAAGTTTATAAGCCATTAACGTGAGTGATTTGCTTTACATTCGGGTTGATGGAATCTTTGTTCAAGGACAAGAAAGTAGCCGAATTCTGTTCCCGAAGCAACCGACAGTTTTTCATCAGCTGTCGCTGCTTATTGAAAGCACTGGTTCTATAACAAACTCTTCATCAGGGGTGATCATGTCTTTGAAATGATTGTCCTTTAAAAGTATCTAATTAATTGTAGTGTTTTGATTTTAGGAAAGGGACCTCGGTGATGAATATGGATGGAAACAGGTTCATGGAGATGTATTCAGGCCTGCGTCTCACCGTCTGTTGTTTACCAGCCTTATTGGAACTGGGTACCACTTGTCTGTTGTTGCAGCCTGTGTTATTCTCTTTACAATCATGGGCGACCTTTACACCTCGTAAGTTTTCTTTCTTTATCCACAGATAGAGTAGTTGCCCAAATAATCTTTTACAGCTGTACATATTGCGTGTGCTTTGGCTCACTTTCACTCTAGTTTATGCATTTGTTTACAAATATTCCTGAAGAATTAATACATTATTTGAGATTTACCGGCGAAACGATTTTTAGAGAAGAGGTTAAGATTGGATTGCTATTGATTTGCTTGGCAAAATTAATGTAGTAATTGTAATTGTTCAACAGCACTGGTAATGTAGTTCATGTAATACATTTAGCATTATTATCTTTTGCTTTGTGGTCTACATGTAGTTGTCGTTATACTGTTTTGTCTGCAGGCGTGGCTCTATCCTCAGTACAACCATATTTGTGTATGCAGCAACAGCTCCTGTAAATGGATTCATGGGTGGCAGCTTATATGCCAGACAAGGAGGTTTGTATATAGTATATGTAGACTGCAAAAGAGTTGCTTGTTTTGCTTAAACATGTAAAAGAAGAAAAGAAGAGGATGGCCCGATAGGCTAAGAATCAAAACATTTTGGATTTCTTGTTGGTGTGTTTAAAGGCTTCTTGTACAAAAATTACATGTTTTTTCTCTGTTGTTCATACATTGTATGCTATAAGGCACAATAAGTTACAGTTTGTATTCAAGTAGTAGATAAAATATGAGTGGGAGATCTCTATGGATGTTTTGGCTCGCCGTTATAACTCACATACAGATCTCATGTGAATATTTTACTTGTCTTACTTGTGAAATAAATCAATAGATTGTGTTTGTCATGTTAATCAGTAGAGATCTGTATCAAAAGTTAATGCATACTAATTAGCTGAGCAGGACTGTATCAAAAGTTAATGCATACTTATTAGCTGAGCAGGACTGTATCAAAAGTTAATGCATACTAACTAGCTGAGCAGGACTGTATCAAAAGTTAATGCATACTAATTAGCTGAGCAGGACTGTATCAAAAGTTAATGCATACTAATTAGCTGAGCAGGACTGTATCAAAAGTTAATGCATACTAACTAGCTGAGCAGGACTGTATAAAAAAGTTGATGCATACTAATTAGCTGAGCAGGACTGTATCAAAAGTTAATGCATACTAATTAGCTGAGCAGGACTGTATCAAAAGTTAATGCATACTAACTAGCTGAGCAGGACTGTATAAAAAGTTAATGCATACTAACTAGCTGAGCAGGACTGTATCAAAAGTTAATGCATACTAACTAGCTGAGCAGGACTGTATCAAAAGTTAATGCATACTAACTAGCTGAGCAGGACTGTATCAAAAGTTAATGCATACTAACTAGCTGAGCAGGACTGTATCAAAAGTTAATGCATACTAATTAGGTGAGCAGGACTGTATCAAAAGTTAATGCATACTAACTAGCTGAGCAGGACTGTATCAAAAGTTAATGCATACTAACTAGCTGAGCAGGACTGTATCAAAAGTTAATGCATACTAACTAGCTGAGCAGGACTGTATCAAAAGTTAATGCATACTAACTAGCTGAGCAGGACTGTATCAAAAGTTAATGCATACTAATTAGCTGAGCAGGACTGTATCAAAAGTTAATGCATACTAACTAGCTGAGCAGGACTGTATCAAAAGTTAATGCATACTAATTAGGTGAGCAGGACTGTATCAAAAGTTAATGCATACTAATTAGCTGAGCAGGACTGTATCAAAAGTTAATGCATACTAACTAGCTGAGCAGGACTGTATCAAAAGTTAATGCATACTAACTAGCTGAGCAGGACTGTATCAAAAGTTAATGCATACTAACTAGCTGAGCAGGACTGTATCAAAAGTTAATGCATACTAACTAGCTGAGCAGGACTGTATCAAAAGTTAATGCATACTAACTAGCTGAGCAGGACTCTGTATCAAAAGTTAATGCATACTAACTAGCTGAGCAGGACTGTATCAAAAGTTAATGCATACTAACTAGCTGAGCAGGACTGTATCAAAAGTTAATGCATACTAACTAGCTGAGCAGGACTGTATCAAAAGTTAATGCATACTAACTAGCTGAGCAGGACTGTATCAAAAGTTAATGCATACTAACTAGCTGAGCAGGACTGTATCAAAAGTTAATGCATACTAACTAGCTGAGCAGGACTGTATCAAAAGTTAATGCATACTAACTAGCTGAGCAGGACTGTATCAAAAGTTAATGCATACTAACTAGCTGAGCAGGACTGTATCAAAAGTTAATGCATACTAACTAGCTGAGCAGGACTCTGTATCAAAAGTTAATGCATACTAATTAGCTGAGCAGGACTGTATCAAAAGTTAATGCATACTAACTAGCTGAGCAGGACTCTGTATCAAAAGTTAATGCATACTAATTAGCTGAGCAGGACTGTATCAAAAGTTAATGCATACTAACTAGCTGAGCAGGACTGTATCAAAAGTTAATGCATACTAACTAGCTGAGCAGGACTGTATCAAAAGTTAATGCATACTAACTAGCTGAGCAGGACTGTATCAAAAGTTAATGCATACTAACTAGCTGAGCAGGACTCTGTATCAAAAGTTAATGCATACTAATTAGCTGAGCAGGACTGTATCAAAAGTTAATGCATACTAACTAGCTGAGCAGGACTGTATCAAAAGTTAATGCATACTAACTAGCTGAGCAGGACTGTATCAAAAGTTAATGCATACTAACTAGCTGAGCAGGACTGTATCAAAAGTTAATGCATACTAACTAGCTGAGCAGGACTGTATCAAAAGTTAATGCATACTAACTAGCTGAGCAGGACTCTGTATCAAAAGTTAATGCATACTAATTAGCTGAGCAGGACTGTATCAAAAGTTAATGCATACTAACTAGCTGAGCAGGACTGTATCAAAAGTTAATGCATACTAACTAGCTGAGCAGGACTGTATCAAAAGTTAATGCATACTAACTAGCTGAGCAGGACTCTGTATCAAAAGTTAATGCATACTAATTAGCTGAGCAGGACTGTATCAAAAGTTAATGCATACTAACTAGCTGAGCAGGACTGTATCAAAAGTTAATGCATACTAACTAGCTGAGCAGGACTGTATCAAAAGTTAATGCATACTAACTAGCTGAGCAGGACTGTATCAAAAGTTAATGCATACTAATTAGCTGAGCAGGACTGTATCAAAAGTTAATGCATACTAACTAGCTGAGCAGGACTGTATCAAAAGTTAATGCATACTAACTAGCTGAGCAGGACTGTATCAAAAGTTAATGCATACTAACTAGCTGAGCAGGACTGTATCAAAAGTTAATGCATACTAACTAGCTGAGCAGGACTCTGTATCAAAAGTTAATGCATACTAACTAGCTGAGCAGGACTGTATCAAAAGTTAATGCATACTAACTAGCTGAGCAGGACTGTATCAAAAGTTAATGCATACTAACTAGCTGAGCAGGACTGTATCAAAAGTTAATGCATACTAATTAGCTGAGCAGGACTGTATCAAAAGTTAATGCATACTAACTAGCTGAGCAGGACTGTATCAAAAGTTAATGCATACTAACTAGCTGAGCAGGACTGTATCAAAAGTTAATGCATACTAACTAGCTGAGCAGGACTGTATCAAAAGTTAATGCATACTAACTAGCTGAGCAGGACTCTGTATCAAAAGTTAATGCATACTAACTAGCTGAGCAGGACTGTATCAAAAGTTAATGCATACTAATTAGCTGAGCAGGACTGTATCAAAAGTTAATGCATACTAACTAGCTGAGCAGGACTCTGTATCAAAAGTTAATGCATACTAACTAGCTGAGCAGGACTGTATCAAAAGTTAATGCATACTAACTAGCTGAGCAGGACTGTATCAAAAGTTAATGCATACTAACTAGCTGAGCAGGACTGTATCAAAAGTTAATGCATACTAACTAGCTGAGCAGGACTGTATCAAAAGTTAATGCATACTAACTAGCTGAGCAGGACTGTATCAAAAGTTAATGCATACTAACTAGCTGAGCAGGACTGTATCAAAAGTTAATGCATACTAACTAGCTGAGCAGGACTGTATCAAAAGTTAATGCATACTAACTAGCTGAGCAGGACTGTATCAAAAGTTAATGCATACTAATTAGCTGAGCAGGACTGTATCAAAAGTTAATGCATACTAACTAGCTGAGCAGGACTGTATCAAAAGTTAATGCATACTAACTAGCTGAGCAGGACTGTATCAAAAGTTAATGCATACTAACTAGCTGAGCAGGACTGTATCAAAAGTTAATGCATACTAACTAGCTGAGCAGGACTGTTTCAAAAGTTAATGCATACTAACTAGCTGAGCAGGACTCTGTATCAAAAGTTAATGCATACTAACTAGCTGAGCAGGACTGTATCAAAAGTTAATGCATACTAACTAGCTGAGCAGGACTGTATCAAAAGTTAATGCATACTAATTAGCTGAGCAGGACTGTATCAAAAGTTAATGCATACTAACTAGCTGAGCAGGACTGTATCAAAAGTTAATGCATACTAACTAGCTGAGCAGGACTGTATCAAAAGTTAATGCATACTAACTAGCTGAGCAGGACTGTATCAAAAGTTAATGCATACTAATTAGCTGAGCAGGACTGTATCAAAAGTTAATGCATACTAACTAGCTGAGCAGGACTGTATCAAAAGTTAATGCATACTAACTAGCTGAGCAGGACTGTATCAAAAGTTAATGCATACTAATTAGCTGAGCAGGACTGTATCAAAAGTTAATGCATGCTAACTAGCTGAGCAGGACTGTATCAAAAGTTAATGCATACTAACTAGCTGAGCAGGACTGTATCAAAAGTTAATGCATACTAACTAGCTGAGCAGGACTGTATCAAAAGTTAATGCATACTAACTAGCTGAGCAAGACTATATCAAAAGTTAATGCATACTAATTAGCTGAGCAGGACTCTGTATCAAAAGTTAATGCATACTAACTAGCTGAGCAGGACTGTATCAAAAGTTAATGCATACTAACTAGCTGAGCAGGACTGTATCAAAAGTTAATGCATACTAATTAGCTGAGCAGGACTGTATCAAAAGTTAATGCATACTAATTAGCTGAGCAGGACTGTATCAAAAGTTAATGCATACTAATTAGCTGAGCAGGACTGTATCAAAAGTTAATGCATACTAACTAGCTGAGCAGGACTGTATCAAAAGTTAATGCATACTAACTAGCTGAGCAGGACTCTGTATCAAAAGTTAATGCATACTAACTAGCTGAGCAGGACTGTATCAAAAGTTAATGCATACTAACTAGCTGAGCAGGACTGTATCAAAAGTTAATGCATACTAATTAGCTGAGCAGGACTGTATCAAAAGTTAATGCATACTAACTAGCTGAGCAGGACTCTGTATCAAAAGTTAATGCATACTAACTAGCTGAGCAGGACTGTATCAAAAGTTAATGCATACTAATTAGCTGAGCAGGACTGTATCAAAAGTTAATGCATACTAATTAGCTGAGCAGGACTGTATCAAAAGTTAATGCATACTAATTAGCTGAGCAGGACTGTATCAAAAGTTAATGCATACTAACTAGCTGAGCAGGACTGTATCAAAAGTTAATGCATACTAACTAGCTGAGCAGGACTCTGTATCAAAAGTTAATGCATACTAACTAGCTGAGCAAGACTATATCAAAAGTTAATGCATACTAATTAGCTGAGCAGGACTCTGTATCAAAAGTTAATGCATACTAACTAGCTGAGCAGGACTGTATCAAAAGTTAATGCATACTAACTAGCTGAGCAGGACTGTATCAAAAGTTAATGCATACTAATTAGCTGAGCAGGACTGTATCAAAAGTTAATGCATACTAATTAGCTGAGCAGGACTGTATCAAAAGTTAATGCATACTAATTAGCTGAGCAGGACTGTATCAAAAGTTAATGCATACTAACTAGCTGAGCAGGACTGTATCAAAAGTTAATGCATACTAACTAGCTAAGCAGGACTGTATCAAAAGTTAATGCATACTAACTAGCTGAGCAGGACTGTATCAAAAGTTAATGCATACTAACTAGCTGAGCAGGACTGTATCAAAAGTTAATGCATACTAACTAGCTGAGCAGGACTGTATCAAAAGTTAATGCATACTAACTAGCTGAGCAGGACTGTATCAAAAGTTAATGCATACTAACTAGCTGAGCAGGACTGTATCAAAAGTTAATGCATACTAACTAGCTGAGCAGGACTGTATCAAAAGTTAATGCATACTAACTAGCTGAGCAGGACTGTATCAAAAGTTAATGCATACTAACTAGCTGAGCAGGACTGTATCAAAAGTTAATGCATACTAATTAGCTAAGCAGGACTGTATCAAAAGTTAATGCATACTAACTAGCTGAGCAGGACTGTATCAAAAGTTAATGCATACTAACTAGCTGAGCAGGACTGTTTCAAAAGTTAATGCATACTAACTAGCTGAGCAGGACTCTGTATCAAAAGTTAATGCATACTAACTAGCTGAGCAGGACTGTATCAAAAGTTAATGCATACTAATTAGCTGAGCAGGACTGTATCAAAAGTTAATGCATACTAATTAGCTGAGCAGGACTGTATCAAAAGTTAATGCATACTAACTAGC